>JAIEZT010001372.1:53103-71768 GCA_019594935.1 Periophthalmus modestus
TGACAATAATGAACCACAGGTGTTACAGATTATACAGAAGTTTATAACTATAGAGCAGACACAAGCGCAACAGCTGATTTAATATTTCTTCTAGAGATTTGGCTCTTTTATGGGATCCGAATCTTTTGGATCTGTTCATTTCAAAGATACATTTAAAAGACCAGCTCTTTATTTTAATTTATATGACAGAAGCCAATGCAAAAACTTGGTTTAACTATAAACTACTCACAGAGAGAAACGACCAAGGCTCAGATGTGTTTGAGTTTACCCTTTGGAATGATACAGAATCGAAATAAAATGTTGCACTACAATAATTTTTAAATCTTATGTTTTTTTGTGCTTTGCTTCTGTTCTGATTCTTGTGTTGGTTCAGCATTAATCAGGATGAAAATATATACACATCAGAAAGAAAAAGATTCTGTCCTTTTAAAAAATGAGATCCGTTCCAACTGTTCAAAAGACCCGATTCGTTCATGAACGTCACATTCAGGCTTGTACACAGAAGTGGACTAAGTGAGCGTGACGCCGCCTACAGCGTTCAGCTCCAGTCAAATGAAGCTCATCGAGGGTAGAGAAGTTATAGGGGCCAATTTGGAGCCGAGTTCCATATTTGGAATTCTGACCGCGAGTATCATAGCAACCAAAGAGCCAATCAATCAAACCTGTTGCTAACGCTAACGGGAGCGATCTCGGCGAAAGAAGGCGCCTGATTTGTCTGTTATTAATGTTCATATCCTGATTTACGGACTAAATAGCGAAAATAAAAATAGCAGGATCATGTAGGGCGGGTTAATATGAACATTTTAAGACCAAAATAACGAGGCTGACAGTTTTTCAATGCAAAGTGAATTGGAGCCAGAGTCGATGGAGCCTGAAGAACGCCAAGCTATGTCCATTTTATATATGCAGTATATGGTCACATCAAATTTTTTTTCCTCTGGGCCCAGCAAAAAAAGCCGCATCATTTTATATAAATATTTGTGAACTGTTTGAAAGTTGTCATTGAATTCCCTGATAAGTGATATTATGCCGTCTGCTTCCATTTGTACTGTTCCCTTGAGGCTCTTCAGTACAAGGCTCTGGTCTGGCCATGATCCCAGGATCATTTGTGGCTACATCTCTATTATCACAGCTGCATTTTTTCAGGCCAACAACTCAAGAAACGATTGCAAAAAAAACCAAAAAAAAAACAGAAACAGTGAAAGCGACAACTCTCACTCCTTGTCCTCGAGTGACCTGGAAACACTAAAGCATCAGATGAAAAAAAAAAAATGAAATGGATGAAATTTGTTTTGGGAAAAAAAGGACAACATCTACTAAGCTGTTTGTCTGAGTATAAAGGATATTATGACAGAATAACAGAAAGTACTACCATTTATTGTTGAAAATCACATTCTATTGTCTAAAGAAAGAGTGTTTTTTTATTAAAAATCGAGGGTATAGGTATTTTAGTATTGCGACAACACTATTTGATGTAGTACAATTTGTAGCTGCTTGAATATGCTCTGAACCGTTTTATATTAATTTAGTTTTGGTAAAAATTTGATAAAAACTTTCACTTTAATGCACTGACGTAAGATCAAGTTTATCTGTTTAGCACAATTGGTACACGAAGTAATTCAAAGCTTTACAGAATAAGAAAGACATTCAAATCACAATACAACAAATCGAAACATAAATATTCATCATAAAATTAACATTGCAAGAGAAAGTGCAGAATAAAAACCTTTCAGTCATATGCACAGCTAAACAGAACCGTTTTGAGTCTGGATTTTAACATTTAAGTAGAGGCCTGTCTCACATCTTCAGGAAGACTTCTCGAAGATTCTCCATGTTTAGTCCTGACTCTGGGCACCAGCAGGAGGCTGGTCCCTGAAGTCCTCAGAGTGTGAGATGGTTCATATGACACTAACATGTGGGAGATGTACTTTGGTGCTAGGCCATGGAGAAAACTTGTTCACACAGAGCTGCTTTAAAGTCTGTTCTCTGAGCCACAGGAGCCAATGCAGAGGCCTGAGCACAGGACTTATGTGCTCGTACTTCCTGGTTCTAGTCAGGACCCGAGCAGCAGTGTTCTGGATGTACTGCAGCTGTCTTAAGGTCCGTTTGGAGAGGCCAGTGAGCAGGACGTTACAGTAGTGTAACCTACTGGAGACAAATGCATGGATAAGTCTCTCCAAGTCTGGTTTTGACTGTATACCTTTGATTTTTGCATTTTTTTAGATTAAAAAAAAAAAAGTTAAAAGCTGCAGATGTTATTGATTTGATGTGGCTGTTAAAGTTCAAGTCTGAGTCCATTATTACCCCTAGATTTCTAGCCTGATTCGAAGGTTTTAGAGAGAGAGAGACTAGAGGTGACTGCTGACACTTTCAGTCTTGTCTGAGTTTAGCTGGAGAAAGTTGTTTTGCATCCACACACTGATCTGTCGGATGCAGTGGCAGAGTGAATCCACTGGTCCACATTCACCTGCTGCAGTGAGACATAGATCTGAGTGTCATCTGTATAGTTGTGGTAGGCACATTATTGCTGCGTATTAACTGGCCTAACGGCAGCATGTAGAGATTGAACAGGGGTCCCAGGGTTGAACCCTGGGGCACCCTACAGGTAAAGGACATTTTCTCTGAGACACATTTTCCAATTTCAACAAATTAATCCCTGTTTTAGATAGGACTTGAACGAGTTTAGTGCAGTACCAGAGATGCCCACTCAGTCCTCTAGTCTCTGTAAGAAGATCCCATGATCCACAGTGTCAAAAGCAGCACTCAGATCTAACAGGGGACCGAGACTGAGATTCTGCATGCATCAGTGTTCAAGCGGATGTCATTTATCACCTTGACATTAGTACAGTATTATAAAACATTTAAAAGGTAATTGTTGTGTGTATTCAGTGTTAGTCACCTTGAATAGCATTATAATAAATAGTATTATAGTAGTAGTGGTAGTAATCAGTTTTATTTTTTCAGCAGCATTTTTTACACCATTAACTCAAGAATAATAAAAAAGAAAGATTTTTTTGTCTTTCTCCTTAACTGACCTGAACATCTCCACATAAACAAAAACCTCCCTTCATCATACAGAAAAACAAAACATCCAAACAGATGATGGATGATAAAAACTCCTACTTTTATTTTTTTCTTTTGACCCAACTTCTAAGTTTTTCCGCTGCCTTTTGAAAATGTTTCCTTTTGTTGTTGCAGGTTGAAACTCTCCAGTCTAGATCGTATATACAGACCTGCCGAAATATAGCCTTACTGTTTTAGCACTAGCTAGCATAGGTCATGAATAATTTACCACTGGCCTCTTCACTAAAAACCTCTCCAAGTCTCCACTTTCTGGCCGTGTTCATGTTGTAAGAGCTAAAGCCCGACTTAGAGCGAGCTGACAGATACTATTTAACTTTTTTTCTGCAGATCACACATTTTACACCTTCAAACTCCTTAAGTATAGGCCCTTGGCAAGGAATTTTCACCATGGGTTTGCGAAACAATGGGAAACAAGTCTTTTTTGTCCTACTCGGGGTTTCAAATGAGAGGAGTCTTACCAGATCTGCGGCGTTCTTTCCTTTCAACAATAGACAGAGTGGTGATTTTGGACGGCGTCGTGCGGTGCCGCGATTTAAGCCGTGTACAAAGACTTTTTATCGCAGATCAGCTCCACGTCTGGATGTTTCACCACGCAACAATGCAAACAGTGCCATAGAACGTTGAAATGGAAACTGGACGAGGGAGCCGTTTCCTCTTTACAGACGGAACAAAGGAATTATTATAATGTTACTGTTGTACCACAAGAGCAAACAAAATCACTTTTTATGTAACTTCCAATGCCTGTACCTGAAGGGTCACTAAAGACGCAGTACATGGAGGGTTCAGCACCTGCTCGTCACCATGGAGATGTTATTGCTCCGCTTGTTATGTTCCACAGTATGGCCTTTAACTTATCGAAGACACCGCTACACAAGAAGGTGACGCGACCAGGCCAAATTACAGGTCAGATCTGTGGAGAAGCGACCCTGCTCACAGCAAAAAAAACATGTTCATTTTATTTATAAAAATGGTAAATAATCACATTTATATACAGCGCTTTTCCACCTTCACGGCTCATAGCGCTTTACATCAAGGAACCACTCACCCATTCACACACACATTCATACACCAGTGTACGCAGACACTGGGGGCGAGGTGGGTTAAGTGTCTTGCCCAAGGACACAACGGCCGCATTCATCTGTAGGGGCTGGATTTGCACCGCCAACCTGTGGGTCAGTGGATCTCAGTGGATCTAAATGTATTTAGAAAACTATTGACTAAATGATATGATATGTTTAAAGCCATACTGTGAAACATTACAGGCAGGGCAATAACAAGTTACATAGTGCAGCTTTAAGTTCCTGATACATTAATCTACATTAACAGCACAATAACTACATGAACGACAGTGCCTCCATCGGTAGCGTTTGTCCACTGATCCAGTTTGAATCCTGCTCTCGATATAAACATCATTGGTTTCACGGTCAGATCCACTGACCCACAGTTTGGAGGTTTGATTCCAGCTCCCACAGATGAACGCCACCTCACTCCCAGTGTCTGTGTACACTGGTGTATGAATGTGTGTGTGAATGGGTGAGTGGTTCCTTCATGTATGTGTCCAGTGAATGGCAGCAGCAGCAGTATTACAGAGCAGACCTCCTCAAAGGCATTGGCCCTATCTCGCAAAGCCAGTGTCAAAGTGATCCAGAATTTTGTAGTTTTTTATTCGAAGCACTTTGGTCATCTGAAGTTGCTTTAACGTGCATAGAAATAAACTTTAAACTGAATTGAGACACACTGTGAATGACTGAATATTATGTTATTTAAATCGTGCATCACCACGGTAATAAAATCAAACCCTGAAATCAACTTTTTTTTTTAATTTGTCCTGAAGGAAATTTGACTTGAACACAGGCTCTCCCAAACTGAGTTTTCCAGTGTCTAAAGGTTTAAAGTAAATCTGTTGTCATTTAAAACAACCTGACCCATAAAGATATGAGATGATGTTAAAGTGTGTGCTGTACCCGTCCCTCTGATGGTGAGAGTGTAGAAGTCTGATACTGGGCTGTGTTTGACTCCAGGCCGTAGGCAGGTGCAGTCTGCCTGTGTGGAGCTAAACACGCCCCCTGTGGTGCAAGATCAATAAGACTAAGGCCAGACTCTGTGAAGGTTTGGAAACTCAGAGCTGTGATGTGTGAGCTGAAGATGAGCTCTGAACAAACGACAACATTCACAATCAGTGGAATTGTGTTTCATGACTGACAAAAATCACACAAATATTGAGTGAGAACAGGGATGTCACTGTATAAAACACTCATGTTACAATAACTGTGAGGAGAAAAAAAATATTACTCATGATTATGAAGCTCCGCAGTCCCGCACACTTCCAAGTCCCACACACTTCAAGTTCACCCAGTTTCGTAAGTAAATTTTCCATCAAATTTTCCCATAGACTTTTTGAAAAATTCAAATCTTAAGAGTTCAAAGGCATCGTGGAGACTAACCAGCTACATGCTAACCATCTATGTGCTAACCAGCTACATGCTAACCAGCTACGTGCTAACCAGCTACGTGCAAACCACCTACATGCTAACCATCTACATGCTAAACAGCTACGTGCTAACCAGCAACATGCTAACCAGCTATGTGCTAACCAGCTACATGTTAACGAGCTATGTGCTAACCATCTGCATGCTAACCAGCTACGTGCTAATCATCTACGTGCGAACCAGATAAGTGCTAAACATCTACATGCTAACCAGCTATGTGCAATCTAGCTGCATGCTAACCAACTATGTGCAATCTAGCTACATGCTAACCATCTACATGCTAACCAGCTATGTGCAATCCAGCGACATACCAACCATCTACAGGCTAACCAGCTACGTGCCAACTAGCTACGTGCTAACTAGCTACGTGCTAACTAATATTCCTAACGTGGTTGTCTTAAGCCCAAAAAGACCGTTTAAAATGCAAGATTCTGTGAAATGTTTAAGTAACTTTATGGTTTATAAAGTTTCAGAAACAGACCTGAAATAAACCTATAGGTCTTGTATTAATTTCCACGTACCTGCAAGCTTTCGAACTTTTAATATACATTTTTTTCAAAGTCTATGACAAAAATTAATGTGAGATTTACTTCCTGAAATGGGGGCGGGGCTTCACTGTTGAGCTCCACTGAGACCAAACAACTGTGAAATCCTGAAATAATCGTGACACCGCTAATTGAGAACAACGGTGTATACAATTGTGTTACTTAAGTAAAAGTACAGCTACTGCAGCAAAAAATAAATTAAAATAAATAAAAAACTGCAGTAAAAGTGTCGCGTGAAAAAATCAACTTAAATAAAAAAATATTAAAGTTTAAAATGTACTTCAAGAGTAAAAAGTAAATGTTTTTCATGCAGATTTTGAGGTTTTATAAAAATGTTCAAATGTGGTGATTTTGATAAAGATTTGAGCTGAAACAATCATTTAGTTGGGTTTTTTTTCTGTTTCTAGTTGTATATTTTTGTTTACTCAAATTATGAACTTGTTAAAAATAAACACTCAGCCTTTTCAGCAGGTCTCAGACAATAATCAAACATACTTTTACTTTTAGTCCAGCTCAAAAAATGTAGTGAAGTAGAAAGTACAGGTACCTGCTCTCGATTGTAGTGCAGTAAAAGTAAAAAGTATCCATTTAAAAATCTGTTTAAGCAAAGTACAGATACCTAAAATGTATAGTTAAGTACAGCACTTTACTACTTTTACTTTATGTTCCACCACTGATTAAGATTTAAACTTTTTTTTTCTGTCAATGGGTCATGTTTGCATAGGTGTACATGACATAAATAGGACATAATACGAAAAAAAATAAGAGAATGTAGCAGCATATTATCCGTCACCATTACCAGCCAAGTCCATGTTCACAGCGGCCTACCTGAGCTAACTATAACAGAAGCACCCAGTCAGCGAAAGTGAACCGGTCAAATATGCTATTCTCTAGTGAAGTGATTAGTTTGAGCTGTTCTGGCCCAGCAGACAGTGACAGGAGCACGTGCACCTGTCCTGGCTCTCCTGGCTCCTCTGTCTGTATGCCGCTAACCTGATCACATGGGACAAAGGGCTGGGAGGTCACCTGTCAGACTGCCTAATGAGCCGGGGGGCAGCAGCCGGGCCAGCAGACCGTCCACAGGCAGGGGCCAGCGGGGTGAGCGGGGTGAGCGGGGTGAGCGGGCTGGGAGCTACACAGCGACCATAAGGGGGTTTTAGTTTGCAAAGAGTGCCATTTTAACAGCTGTTGGTTAAGTTTATAAATATGTTCCAGTCAGAGTTAAACCGCTGCTAGACCCGTCACGAAAAGACAATTTGAACCAAGACTTATCGCTATGGAAAAATACTGCGACATACGATAAAACTGAAAGGTCCTATATTACACCAAATGGACTCTTGTGAGCTTTTAGTTACGTTTTAATGCTTTTACCTCATCAAAAACAAACCTGGAGTCATGTTTTGTTTCATTCACACGTTATGGAGATGTAGACAGACTAATAACGCAGCATTACTCAAAGCTTAAAATGCTCTGTTCCACCTTGTGATGTCACGAAGTGGTAGTTTTCAAGTTAACAGCTCCTTTTACCTTTAGTTCGGTAGAGATCGGCAATTCCAGGGCTGAAACGACCCAAATGATTCTCGTGAAGGTGTATGGAGTTTAAAAACACAGTGGAGCACTTCCTGTATTATCACGTGACAAAACTCTAGTACAAAGTGTTTAGTAATAACCCACTTTAACAGCTTCCTCGTTTCCAGCACATCCGCTTGAAGGTCTGAACATCACGTCTGGTCTTCACACCTTCACAAACACGCAGGTGGTCTGCCAGCACGCCCCCTCCCCCTCTCTCATCTCTCTTCTCTCCTCCTTCTCCTCCTCTCCTCTCTTCTCTCCTCCCTCCCTCTCTCCTTTGTGACTAATCGCAGTCAGAGAAGTGCAAATGAAGGTGCAAAGAGGTGGGAGCCAGTTGAAATCTGCTTGACACGTTTCCAAGGGAGAAAAACAAGTCTGGAAGTGCATATGACAGCTTTCATGTTTTTATAATCATGACTTGGTTTGCTTGGATAGAGCATAGTCTGTATAAAGAACTGACTAAGTGAGTGTGACGTCACCCCTAGCGTTCGGCTCCAAATGAAGCTCTTCGAGGCTAGAGCGGTTATAGGGGCGAATTTGGAGCCGAGTTGCAAATTAGGAATTTTGACCAGCGAGTATCATAGCAACCAAAGAGCCAATTCGGTGTGAGACTGCTAAAGGTAACGCCCCTTCCCACCTGCACCGTTGGTCTAGCAGGGAGCGGGCGCTTAGCAACGCTGTCAATCAAACCTGTTGCTAACGGAAAAAAATTCAAATCTTGTCCGTTTACATGAGATCCATCTTACCAAAACAGTACGGTTATTATTAGTCCATAAATACTTGTGTGCCATTCCAATCTGACAGAAATTAAGTTTTATCAGAGGCTTTCAGACTTTACCTTTAGATTTTTTTCACACAAACCCAGAGTCACGTGACGTGAAAGTAGTGAGCTGTGAATGAGGATCTACAGAGGCCACTAAAGAGTACAGAGCTGTGTAGTGAATGAGGGGTCAGAGCAGGGGGGGCAAACTTTTTTTGACACACGGGCCACAATGGGTTTTTAAAATTTGACAGAGGGTCCGGGCAGGATATATATGTGTATAATTTACATTAGAGATTTGGCCTGTGTCATGTAGCAAAGCATGAATATGCAAGACTCATTGTACAAACTGTTTTCAAAATGCATTCATGAAATTAATAATTCATTGATTAAATTTCAGTTAAATAAACACAGCAGAAAAACTTTGAACAAGGTTTACCCTTATCTATTTTAATATAATTTGGTCACATTTCGCGGGCCGGATTAATAAGCTCAAAGGGCCGTGTGTGGCCCCTGGGCTGTAGTTTGCCCATGTCTGGGTTAGGGGACATTCAGGCACAGCCATAGACTTTAAAGATGACTAGGTTCTGTAGATCTGGCAGTAGCATACATCTCAGGTCGTCCAGGAAAAGACGCAGAGGACATGTGTGTTACTGTGTTGGAAGTGTCTCTACTCCTGATGGATCACTCCTGATGTTTGCTCTGCTAATGCAGGGCCACACAGGGCAGAGGCCATCAGTCAGCAGCACACAGGGGGGTATGGTATGGAGCAAGTTTCCAATTGGTGGGTTTCTGATGACATCACAACAGTCTATAGGTCTATAACATTTACTACAGATGAGTGCAGCTAAAGTTAATATCAATAAAATGTAGATTTCGGTAGGAATTTTGTGAGTTCTAGGGTAAATGGTAAAAGCTACTATAAAAATGTAAACAACACGTTTTTACAGTAGCTTTTATATAGCGCTTTTCTGCCTTCAAGTCACTCAAAGCTCTTTACATCAAGGAGAAACTCACCCCCAGTGTCTGTGTACACTGGGGGTGAGGTGAGTTAAATGTCTTGCCCAAGGACACAACAACAGCATTCATCTGTGGGAGCTGGAATCTGTGTGCCAGTTCAACCAATGATGTTTTATGTTGAGATCGGGATTCAAACCGCCAACCTTCAGACCAGTGGGCAAACGCTTTACAAACTGTGCTACTGCCGTCCTCTCATCTGGTCGCTAACAATAATCAGGTTCAAAATAGTACAATGTAGTCAACAGAAAAAAAATGGTCTCTTGCCCCCTTCTGGGAGTATGACATCATTACATCCGAGAATCTGAAAAGAAAACCACCAATGGGGTTTAGTAATCTACTTATGGTTTTTAAAATTACATTTGGGGTTCAGCACCAGACTGTAGCGGAGTAGCTCGTGTCCGTCTGTCATAGATACATCATTTGGATTAAAGAGCACAAGAAAACCAAGAAGACGCAGCTATAGCGACGGTGCAGAAGGGGATCAGCTGACAAATGAATGCAACAATATGCCTCCAATGTTTTGACCAGAAAAATCTATAGAACTTTATTTATGTATTTATTTTATTCCAAGGTTGACCGGATTGTTTGAAATTTGAACATTCACTGGAAAGACTGGAAAGCGAATTTGGAGTCGAGATCCATATGTTGAAATATTACAGCGAGTGTCATAGCAACCAAAGAGCCAATCTGGAGCAAGGCTGTTGAAGGTAACGCCCCTTCCTGCCCGCACAAGGGAAAGAAGGCGCCTGATTTGTCTGTTATTACTGTTCATATCTTGAGTTATGGACACAATAGAGATATGAAACCACCAGGATCCTGTAGAGCGGGTTGATACGAACATTTTAAGACCAAAATGACGAGCCTGACAGCAGCAATTACAGAGAGAGAAGCCACAGTTTTTGTGTGAAGTGAAGTGAATCGGAGACGGATGTGCGCCCATGATCACTTACTATTGGGAACGAAGCGGTTAGCAGGTTAGCTACGTCCATTTATATATGCAGTGTGTGGTATTTACTCTAAACTAACTTGAGTCTACAATGAATATGATATTTTTTCACAGATTTGAGTTAGATAAGAGACTTACTGTAACTAAAACCTGACATAAAAATCATCCTGCTCTCGACATAAACTTCATTGGTAAGATCAGATCCATTGACCCAAAAGTCGGCAGTGTGATTCCACCTCCCACAGATGAATGCTATTGTTGTGTCCTAGGGCAAGACGCTTAACCCACCTCGCCCCCCAGAGTCTGTTTACAGCAGTGTATGGATGTGAGTGAGTGGTGGAAAAGCACTATGTAAAAATGTGACTATTTACCACCATTTACTTAGTGTAGTGTATTGCAATGACATTTTAAATCTATAAAATTATTCCTTCTCCCGTTATTGATTAAAGAGGATCAATGTACAGAAAACGCATTAGCTCTGACGTGGGTTGATTTGAATTGGAAGGGCAGTCTGAGTTTGCCGGGTTTTGACAAAGCCCTTCACCTCCATCAACAATAACCACATCGATAGAGCTGACATTACATACATTTCTGCACTGTTGCGTCTCTGCTCACACAATCAGATATTTATCAGAGCTGCCACCCACATGCAAATATTACACAACACAGCGTTGGTGATCGATTACGTTTACAGGCTCAGAAATATGCCATATGAATGAAACATGAAACAAATGTTCTGGAGACCGCATGCATTTGCAATCGGTATTTCAAACCAACAATGTATCCATCTATGTGGCCGTCCCACCTTCTCAGTGCACAATCTCGAAAAAGATCTGAGCAGGGCCAAGCAGCGTCCGGCCTGGTCAGTCACAAGGAGGCAGCAGTGGTACTAGCCCACACTGGCATTGCGTCCTTAAGCAAGACCCCTCCCACAAGGTCTAGTATGAATGGGGTGTGATAGCAGATTGACAGGCTCATTTTAGTCTAAAGAGTGTGTGTCAAACTCAAGACCCGCGGGCCAAATGTGGCCCTCCACATCATTTTATGTGGCCCTCGACAGGGTAAATTAAAAAGTATGATGATCTTAAAATGTTATCAGGAAATACACAGTTAAACAGCCATATTTTCACATCTAGGCAAATGCATATGCAATATTTGTAACTTGAATAAGTAATACATACAGAAACAGTTAATTGGCAAGTTAAAAAAGTAGTTTACATTTGGTCCTTTGAGGGCAGCCATTCTGCTGATGTGGCCCTGTTGAAAATGTGTTTGACACCCCTGGTCTAAAGTAACTTACCTCCACCAGTTTGAGCATCTGGAAAAGCAGATTTTTATGTTATTTTTTTACTCTGGATCGTCATTAGTTATTAGCTCAGGGTAAATCGTCACATTTTTCTATAGCACTTTTCCACCTTCAAGGCTCAAAGCTCTTTATATCAAGAAACCACTCACCCAATCACACACACATTCACACACCAGTGTACACAGACAGTGGGGGCAAAGAGTTAAGAGTCTTGCCCAAGGACACAACGACGGCATTCATCTGTGGGAGCTGGAATCACACCTCCAACCTGTGGGTCAATGGATCTGACCGCTCAACCAATGACGTTTGTGTCGAGAGAGGGATTTGAACCAACAACAAAACTAATATCATAACCAGATACTCATTTGAGCAGGTATCGATACTAAAATTAAAAAAAAAATCACAGGACAGATTTTCAGCTTTCCGGAACAGTTTTAGTGACATTTTGCGCTTTATCAGAATGAAAGACCTGCAAAGAAAGTACTATTAGTAGTAGTAAAGTACTATTATCTTGTATATGAAAAATACATTCTTCTATCTAAAAAAGGGCCGTTTTTACCTTCACCATGGCATCATAATCAACATCAGGGATTGAGCGAATTCCTTAGTATCGAAATCGAGTTTGAAATTTCAGTATCGTGACACTACAGTATAATCCTACTTATGTGTTTCTCCATGTAGATTTTTTCTTTCTTTTGGGGCCATGTCTAGTCCTATAAGTTCTTGATCTGCATCGATCTAAAGTGGTGGAAGTAATACACTCCTCCAGATCTTATGAACCAATTTAGAAAAACAACTTCAATCTTCAATCGTGTCATTTTTCCAATCTTCTTAACGACAAAAGACGACGGTGGCTCAGTTGGTAGAGTGTGTGTCCACTGCTCAAATCCTGCTCTCGACGTGAACATCATCGGTCGAGCGGTCACATCCACCGACCCACAGGTTGGCGGTGCGATTCCAGCTCCCACAGATGAATGCTGTTGTTGTGTCCTTGGGCAAGACACTTAACCCATCTCGTGTGTGAGATGAGAGGCAGGTGTTTCGCTATATAAAAACGTGACGCAACCATTTCGATGCCATTATCTGGACAATATATAATTATCTGCACAAAATACCCTCCCACCCACCGACACTATCTCATTACATTTTGCCAAATTTTGTGACCATTGATCTCCATGTTCTTTCATTTAGTTTTCCCTCCAATCACGTCTTTTGTGAAATCTAATATTACCAGTAGAGGCATGTTGAGCGATGCTAATTATTCCTTGGTCCCATCTGCTGTGGGCTCCTGTTGGCAGCGGTTCTGAGCGTGTGCGAACGAGGTGGCGTTGTGTTGCCCTTGACTGCCTTCACAATGCAGCCGTGTACAACTCAAATAAAACTCTGGGAACGTCGCCTGGTGTCCGATCTTTCATTAAAAGCATATTGTCAAGATCACGCTAATGTTGTAGCTTGCTAGCGTTCCAAAAGTAGTTAGCCCTTAATGACAAGTTTTCTGTGAATTTGATGAGAAAATGGACAACCCGGTCAAACGGGAAGCTTTACATTGGAGTTTTTCTTTTTCTTTCTTAAAAAAAACAGATTTTCAAAGCGATAATAATAGTAATGAAATATTTAAAGAGTATGGAGCTTGGTGGCTTAGTGGTTAGCGTAGCAATCCTCAACCAGAAGGTCAGAGGATCAAATCCCACTTGGACCAAGTTCTGTCCTTAGGCAAGACACATCGCCTACATTGCCGTGTATGAAAGTGGTGAGTGCTTGAGCGTTGGTTTGGACCATAGACTGTATATGTACATGGACATAGCTAACCTGTTAGCCACCGCACTACAAATAGCAAATAGGAAGTGAGCATGGACGCACTTCCAGCTCCATTGACTCTGGCTCTAATTCACTTTCTATTGAAAAAAAACATCGTTGTCTCTCTGTAACTGCTGCTGTCAGGCTCGTCGTTTTAGTCTTACAATGTTCGGCTCTACATGATCCTGGGTGTTTTGATTTCACTATTGTGTCTGTAAGTCAAGATATGAACATTAATACTAGACAAATCCACTGCCTTCTTCCACGAGGTCCCTCCCGTTAGCAACAGGTTTGAATGACAGCGTTGCTAAGCGTCCACTCTGTCATAATCCAGCGGTGCAGGTGGGAGGGGGAGTTACCTTCAACAGCCTGGCTCTGGATTGGCTCTTTGGTTGCTATGATACTCGTGATTGGAATTCCAAATACAGAACTTGGCTCCAAATTGGCCCCTATACCTGCTCTAGCCTTGATGAACTTCATTTAACTGGAGTCAAATGCTACAGGTAACGTCACACTCACTTAGTTTACTTCTTTACTGTCTATGGTTCGGAGGGGCTGATGGTGCAGATCAGCAGCCTCACTTCTGTCAGTCTGCCCAAGGTCAGCTGTGGCTACAATAGTATCTCACCACCACCGTGTGTGGAAAGAATGAATAATGCAATGTAAGCCTTTTGAAAAGTGCTATATATAAATCAATGTATTATTTTTATTATTAGTTCATTTAAATTATGAATCATTATTATGAATTGAGTCATTTTAAAGGTACGTTATGTAACTTTCACCAGTGGAGGGTCTACCACCTGCTTGTGTCTTTGTTCTGTTTCCTTTCTTCTATCTGTCTCTTCATCCTTCCTCATGTCCTGTCTTCCTTATTCCCTTTTTCCTTCCTTCCGCCTTCATACATCTGTCCCTTCCTCTATTTTACGTTTCCTTTATTGCTTCCTTTACTTCTTTCTTACAATATTTCCTCATTTTCTTCTTCATTTGTTTACTTCTTACATCCCTTTTTCCTCCCCTTTTCCTCCTATCTTCTATTCTCCTTTCTTTCCGACTTCATTCATTTTGCTTTCCATCTTTTTTCCCCTTTCCATCTTTCAATATTTGTTTTGGTAGAATAACAAGATATCAGTTAACCTTTGGATTGCAGCGGGCGACATGCCTCCATGCTTCTCAAATGGAGGGCTGGTTGTACACGTGAACTGTGGGTAATGGGGAACGGAGAGGGTCAAGTCTTTAACCACGACACGAGGTAAACAACAGGACACAAATAGGACGTAATGGCTCCAGTGGAAATATGTTCTGAGTTTAAGACGGTGCTTTAGAATCTATTTAAATATGATATATGTGGTGGATGTAAACAGTGAGAAAGAAGATCCCTGTCCACAATTTTTTGGTCAGATTTGACTGCAATATTTGAAAGAATGTGCACTTTATTATTAGTCTGTCTACATCTCCAAAGCTCAAAATGCTCTATTCCACCTTGTGATGTCATAAAGTGGTAATTTCCATGTTAACAGCTCCTTTTACCTTTAATTCAGCAGAGCTTGGAAATTCTAGGGCTGACATCACCCAACTGATTCTAGTGAAGGTGTGTGGAGTTTAAAAACACAGTGGAGCACTTCCTGTATCACCACATGACATCACCAGGTGGAACAGAGTGTTTGTCTGTTAAATGTGTGGATGAAGGAAAACACAACTCCAGGTATATTTGTGATGAGGAAACAACACAACAACAAAACAAAACAAAAAAAGAAGTCAAACTCTTTAATTAAATACTAAGCTCAGGGGGAAGGTGGAGTGCATTTAAACAGGACATATGTCATGACATATGGCACCCCTGTCAAACAGATTTCTCGTCATCCTTATATTGCGGCTCTGCGTGGCTTGTGAAAATAAAATAAGTATTTAAATGAAGTGTATTTTATTTGTGTTAGTTCTTTTTTTTCAAATTGTAGTTTAAATTGGAAGATTCTTGTGATCTTGATATATTAAAAATAAGCGCCACACTCACGGAACTATGTTTAACCATTTAAGGACTGAGCTCATTATAGCCCATTATAGCTCGCCTAGACTTTTATTCTTTTTAGCCATAAAAATCATGTTAAAGGAAGTATCAGAATATACTGCATTTTTTCACACAACTACCTCTATTTTACATATTCATCTGTATTTTTTCTTTGACGCACTGAATAAGTGACTGAGAAAATCCCTGCGGCACCTGCACTCTCATTCGTCATCTTCGAGGGACAACAGAGGCAGATTACCGTAATGATGGTAAAATATCTAAAGAGCCCCATACCTCTGCTTTGAGATACTGTTTGAATTTACATGAGAGCACGAAGTTACAGTAATGGTCCACAGCCGCGCTCTATCGGCGACGACAGCATCTGCCGTTATAGAGTTAAAAACAAACACTGCTCACGCCTCACACACACAGCTCACAGTCCTGCGTAAAGATACAGCCCTGATTTGCAGACGCTCTGCAGAGGTTCAAGAGCAGAAGTCTCTGTAGCACTTCATGGATTTCATAAGCAACACACTATAGTTGTTTATACAAAGCGTAAAGGTAAAAAAAAAAATATATATATATATATATATATATACACAGTGTTAGCTTCATTTCAAATGTCAAAAAGTATTTGTGGGTCCTAGAAGGGTTTTTTCCGTGGAAACCGGGTCCAAATGTCTCTTTGGGTGTTAAAGGTTGCCGACCCCTGAGCTATTTAATACCAACTGATTCTAGTAACTAAACTGGTTAGCGGCTGTGCTAAATGCAACTGTTTGTCATTTCAGGCTCTTAATCTGAAGTGGAGAGAACATTTTTGATCGGAAAGTTCATAGACTTAAAAACTAATTTATAAAAAGTATTTAAAACAAATAATAAAATTGTTGATTCGCTCTGCTCGACTTAAATAATCAAATTTGAGCTTTGGGTTCAGCACAGTCATTACGGCCAGTCACCGCTCTATAGATCCTGATTATATATGGTATAAGATGAAATATTATACAGCACAGATTTATATAGACATCGGAGATTTATCTGACATCTGAAAATGAGGTAGTAAGTCCAATTTCATGAACAGCCATTTCCAAAGCTGTCCTCCATTTACTGTCGGCTTTATGGCTCCAGGAGTTAAGGCAGCACAAGTTTAGTTTAGGAAGTGTTGGAGGAGATGACAGTGAAATCAAGATCTCGTAAAAAGCATTCTCTCCTTTGGCCAAATTTCCATCATAGTCACCACAAAGTTATCCCAACACTAAAATGCACTTATTTCCTATTTGATTTGGCATTTACCCTGGATGCCCCTCCTGAACTTCCACAAATTATCCAGACGCAAGACAGATACATTGTGGTTGATGTTATTCTGTGGTTCTCTGAAGAGTCGTCGGATAATTGGATTGGACCATAGTCGCTAATAAAATCAAGCATAACAAGATCTAAACTAGGACAGGACTAAACGAGGATTTCACAAAGAAAACATCTGTGAGTGTCCAAACCCCCAAGTCCAAGCCTGATCTCGTTGTGTCCTTAAGCAAAGCACTTCACCCACATTGTCTAGTATGAAAGTGTTTTTTGTGTGAGAGTTGGTGGTGGTCAGAGGGGACGATGGTGCAGATTGGCAGCCTCGCTTCCATCAGTCTGTCCCAGGGCAGATGAGGCTACAATAGTATCTCACCACCACCGAGTTTGGAGTGAATGAACGAAACTTTGGAGATATAGACAAACTAATAATAAAGTGTTACTCAAACATGTGTGAATGAAACAAAACACAACTCCAGGTCTGTTTTTGAGGAGGTAACAGCATTATAATATGACTTAAAGATCACAAGAGTCCATTTTGTGCATAAATGAAGTTAATACCGGCTTTAGGGGTGAGATAAAACACATCCAAATAGGACATACGTGGTGTATATAAATGGTGAGAATGGATATGCTTGTCGTGCATTTTATTTAAAGCAACACTGTGTAACTTTCTGAAGGTGAAACATCATATGCATGACTGGAAACTGACTAAACTAAAGCAGGCCTATCCTAGAACTAAACAGGAACCAAGTCAGAATTAAACCAATACTTTAATGGCTCCTGATTCACCCTAACCCCCAAACCTCGAAACTCTACTCTGCTCCATTTAAGCTCATGTTTGCATTATATCTACCTATTCTTTCCCATGTTTTGCCTTTATCAAATCCAAGGTCACTAAGGCAACCCTGTCCCTCTGGCAGTGTGGAACTTTTGCTCTTTCCAACCCCTCCTCTCCCAGTTATCCATCCTCCACT
Organism: Periophthalmus modestus; assembly: GCA_019594935.1. Lineage (NCBI taxonomy): Eukaryota > Metazoa > Chordata > Actinopteri > Gobiiformes > Gobiidae > Periophthalmus > Periophthalmus modestus. The sequence goes on from JAIEZT010001372.1 coordinate 70,901, forward strand.
GTCTGTTTCCCACTAAAAACACTCCGAGGTCAGAGTTCAACAACCCTTCTATGTCTCCGTAATGGGTCGCTTGGCGTTTCATCCCCACGCGCCCCCACGGCCGCACAGGCTCACTGTCAAACGCATATACAGTGTTAGCTGGCCACAGCTGCTGCCACGGAAACAAGAGCAGGGAGAGCACCTTTGATTTCTGGTTTTCAAAGAGAAACTAACACTAATGAAATATGTATAAGCCTGTTGAGTCCGCAATATGAGTCTTGAATGAGTCATTTTAAAGGTTTGCTGTGGAACTTTTCTGGTGTAGGGTCGGCCACCTGCTTGTCTCCATGGGGATGAATAGTACACGCCCATGGATCACTATGGAACCTACCTGGACCACTGAGGAATTACACAGATACAAGAAAGAAAAGAAAGTACTATAATAGAAAAGAAAGTACTACCATTTAATGCTGTCTAAAGAAACAGTTTTTATTATCATCATGGTATCAGAATCAGTATAAAGTATCGAGTCTATTCTTTAGTATGGAGACGAGCAGGTGACGCTACTAACCCAAGTAACAGGTCAGATCTGTGGAGAGGCAAGTTTGCTCACTGTATGCATGTTTTTAAGGGATTTTTGACCAATAAAACAAATGAAAAAACAAAAAAAAAGCTTGATATGTAAGTTTAAAGCCTACTGGAACATTCTGAGCAAAGCATTAACATCTGCAAGAAGATAAGAAGCTGGTAGGCCGACTACCACAAAAAATAATTCATTAAGTAATTTAATTTAATAGAAAATAAATTAAGATAAATAAATACAGAGTTTACGTTTGAACTGCTTTAATTTTTTTTCAAATATTATTTTACTTTTTTCCTGAAATTATAA
>JAIEZT010001373.1:0-35000 GCA_019594935.1 Periophthalmus modestus
TTTCAGGGAAAGCAATAACAATGAAATAACAGAGCGGTGACTCAACACATCACATGAGAAAACATCAATACAATATATTTATATTTATATTTTGTCCAGTTGACAGATTTTATTTTTCTTTTGTGATGGATCAGACCTGGACGACAGAGGGATTACACAGATAATATATTTATTTAAACATGATTCTAAGTGCTTTGTGATCTCATGTCATGTGTTCCCCTTCTAGTGTTTAGTAGGCCTAAGTAATGCAGAGGCCATTTTACCCAAAAGGCCCAATCCCCCGTCAAAATTCTGATTGCAATGGGGGAGTGACAGGGTTGGGATTTTAACCATTTACTTTTATTGAATAATTTCAAGAACTGTATGTAAAATTTTGATTTTAAATTCCAGAAACATGAGTTGATACCTATACCCGCATTAAAATGTTGTTTGCAATGTATTCTGATACATGGTCCAATCACAGTACTGTGATCTGAATTCTAAGAATACTATCACTCAGAGATTTAAACTTTAGTGTCAAAACTCAATGCAGGATTACAAACAGCTTTTGAGATGTTAAAATTACACATGCCTCACCACAAGAGTTGTGTTTTTTTATTTTCCTCACCAATTATGTGCACTTTGAAGCCTAAATTGTGTGATCAAATACTGCAATTCCTTTGATTTTAAAAAAGTAAGTGTATTCTGAATACCACCAAAACAAAAAGTAACTGTACCAGAATACTGACACCGACAAGACCTACACACACATATAACCAGATAGAACGCCCAAACTACAACGGGCAGGAAGGATAGCCAGACAGAAACAAGTATTTATAATCAAACTATAGAGAGCTACTAGTTTCCAACCTTCCAACCTTCTCACATTTGTCTGGTACTTTAAAACAGGCTGATGTTACTCTAGCAGAAGTAAAAAATAATGACACAAAAACTATGCAGGGAGCCGCTGTATGCAGCTCAGAAACGTCACGTAATGGTGTAGTAATGGTGTAGTAATGGTGTAGTGATGGTGTAGTAATGGTGTAGTAATGGTGTAGTAATGGTGTAGTGATGGTGTAGTAATGGTGTAGTAATGGTGTAGTAATGGTGTAGGGATGGTGTAGTAATGGTGTAGTAATGGTGTAGGGATGGTGTAGTGATGGTGTAGTAATGGTGTAGTGATGGTGTAGTGATGGTTTAGTAATGGTGTAGTAATGGTGCCGAGATAGTGATGGTGTAGTGATGGTGTAATGATGGTGTAGTGACGGTTTAGTAATGGTGTAGTAAGGGTGTTGAGATAGTGATGGTGTAATGATGGTGTGATGATGGTGTAGTAACGTGTCCTCTAGCCTGCTTTACTTGGTTTTTTAAACCATCACTACACCATCACTACACCACCACTACACTATCACTACACCATCAGTACACTACACCATCACTACACTACCACAACACTACACAGTACACTACACCAGTGACATGCAGTCAGGGGAGGCATCACAGAGAAAAAATAAATGAAATGGTTATATTTATCCAATGATTTGTACTATAAAGTTATTTTCGATTTAACTTTTGCAATTTTATATTATCATTATTATTATTTTTTTATTCAAAATCGCTGAATTTATACTTTTACCATTCGAATACTGAGAAGAGACGTGCGGAGAGACACCAGCACTCATGAGCCCAGGGATTCTTGCAACTCCCGCAGAATAGGGGCCTCAGAATAGCGACAGCAAGCTACAGTTTAGAGTTAGCAAATCAAGTTTAGCAATCTGTTCACTTTTTTCTTCATGTCTGGTCCTACTTTTTAAATGGAGGAAGATTACATATTAAAGCTAAAGCAGTTTTCCAAACTGGACTTTCGGTCAAAGCAGGAGGTTATAATTAAAGAAAGACACTAAAGGAGCTAAATGGTTTGCTCCAGACAACGGGACTCTCTTTTCAAGCAGAGTGGTACGAAATGGTAAGAAATTTCAATGACTTCAATCCACTGAAAATTGGGGAACCAGAATAATGATTAAAAAAAACAATACAAAACCAGCTTGCTTTTTATTTCATACTATTAGAGCTATTTCATAAGGACTTCGGAACTTTTATTTTGAAATTCTTTTTTATTCTGTCCCCAAGTCACTGGGAGAGAAACTGTCCCGGGGCCTAATGTACTGACACCTGGTTTACATGTTTGTAAATCTGATTGTGGTGACATCAGTGCCTCACCAGCCATGAACCTCACCGCACGTCACTGCACTACACCATCACTACACCATCACTACACCATCACTACACCATCACTTCACCATCAGTACACTACACTATCACTACACCATCAGTACACTACACCATCACTACACCATCAGTACACTACACCATCACTACACCATCAGTACACTACAACATCATTACACTATCAATATACTACACCATCACTATACAATCAGTACACTACACCATTACTACACTATCACTACACTATGAGTACACTATACCATCATGTGACGCTTCTGAGGGAAGCTACAGGAAGTAACTGAAACATATAAAGTAGGTAAAGAAACGCTCCTGCCTGACAAAAAGAATGGCTAATAAAGCTAAAGACTTCACAGTAGGATGAGGAACTGAACACTTTGATTTTGAAACTGGCATTTTTGATGCACAAAAACTACTTTAAAACATGTAGCTACTGTAAGCAGGCACACAAAGCACAGTTTAAACCTCAGACCTGAGTTAGCTTTGGTCACATCCAGGATCATTTCTTTTATGGAACAACTTAACCTTAATCTGGAGTTAGTCTCAGCTCAGGATTTCAGATTAGGCTGGATTTGTTAAACCACTTTGGTGGAATACCCCCTTTGACAAATTTTGGGCCTTCTTTACATTATGGTTGCTAGGTAACATAAATGAAATTACAGATTTTTTAGTAAAATCTTGAATATAATTACTGTATGTTAACTATGTTTTATTGAAATGAGTAATCTGACTTGTCACATGCACTTTAAAGTATCTCAGGATATGTAAGTGTATACTACCCACGTATTTTTGAAATGAGAGTACTGCAATAGTACAAGAGTGCACAGAGCCTAGGTTTAGTGAGGCCCGAGGCTATGCTCAACTCTCCTGTGACTCACTCGTCTATCACCAGACAAGCCTGCGTAACAGCAGGGAGGGATTTATGCACAACAGGATTATAGCCACAGGTGGGAAGTACTCAGTTACATTTACTTTTTACAGAAAGTACACTTTTTAGAGTACTTTAGATCCAGGCTCCAAACGCTTCGGTTTAGCTGTGCATATCACTGAAACTTTTTTATTCTACACTCGTCTCTTTTATAGTTCATTTTTTGATGATTATGTGTGATTATTTATGTTTGGTTGTATTGTGTTATTAATATCTTTCTTATTCTGTAAAGCACTTTGAATTAATATTACAAATAAACCTTGCCTTACCTTGCTTCTTTTCTAGAAGCATATTTCTACTCCTACTTAGAAGTAGGAATAGAAATATTTTAATTGATATTACTCTTACTTTAGTAAAAGTCCTTCAGATATGATTTTGTTTGTCTAATTTTTTGACTGTCCTTTGAAAATACCACGTTTTGTGCATTATCAGATTCCAATGACATTCACTTCAAATGTTCCATCCCGACAGTTACTCTTTAAGTTTCTCTTTCTTGAGTAGTACTTCTCCCAAATACTTGCTTTTACTCTTACTTGAGTCATTTCTTGGACCACTACATTGTACTTCTGCTTCAGTAATATTATTTCAAAGTACTTAATGAATACCTTAACTCCTTACTGTCTGAAAACAGGGCGACAGTAGCTCAGTAGGTTGAGTGTTTGTCCACTGATCCGAAGGTTGGCGGTTCAAATCCCGCTCTCTACATAAACATCATTGGTTGAGTGGTTAGATCCACTGACTCGAAGGTTGGTGGTGCAATTCCAGCCCTCACAGATGAATGCTGTCGTTGTGTCCTTGGGCAAGACACTTAACCCACCTCCCGTGTCTGCGTACACTGGTGTATGAATGTGTGTGTGGATGGTTCCTTGTTGTAAAGCGCTTTGAGTGCCTTGAAAGGTAGAAAAGCGCTATAAAAATGTGACCAAAAAAAAAAAAAAAACATGAAAAACAGACAACAACAACGGTTTGCAGTGGTCCAAAGTTATTCCTCACTTACCTTATGCATTCTGAGCATCCTAATTATTCACCATAACGAGTTTATAAATGCTTTTCACAACTTTTAGAAACGAGAGCGGAGTTTTGCTGCCACGGTAAAGCTAACAACTAGCATGATAACGGTGCAGTTCTGTTACTCGAACATGAAGAAAACACTTCATAATGAGATGCAAACAGCATGCAGTGGACTTATTTTGACCTCAAGAGCTGCTTGTACAATATATCTGTACTAGGCCATGACAAGATTTGCTCAAATACTGGAAAATATCTGGTACACAGCCTTTAAGTCTGAATCAATCTTAATAAATGATTTGCTCATTATGAATTAAGTCTTTGTTCATGCGTTTATTAAGATTAGTTAAAGGTCCTTCATTACACACAATGGACTCTTATGAGCTTTAAGCCATGTTATAATGTTACCTCATCAAAAACACACCCAGAGTGTGTTTTGTTTTGTTTTGCTTTGTTTCATTCACACATGTTTGAGTAACACTTTATTATTAATCTGTCTACATCAAAGCTCAAAAGTGGTAGTTTGAAGTTAACAGCGCCTTTTACTTTTAGTTCAGTAGAGATTGAAAATTGCAGTGCTGAAATCATCCAATTCTTTTATTACCATATGACCAGGTGTTTTTAATCAGAAACACATGGCAGTCTTGTGTGATGTCACGTAGTACTTGCAATTGCAGTGGCCACTAGAGGCAGCACAAAGTTAAAAATGACTACGAATATAGGTAACGTTATTAAAACATGGTGTACACAGTTTTGTAGCAAGTGGGTTTAGTATTTAGTTCAACTTTAAGTACAAAAAAAGGTGTTTGAATGACAAGTCAATATAGTTTTCTTGTGACAAGTCAAAGGTCAAGAGGGGAGGGTCACTTGTGGCTTTAGCATAAACCTGCTAAAAACACAGAGATATAGTTTTGTTTTTTGTGTGAACAGGCCCATGCTTACAGAGATATTAAAGGTCCTGTACCAGATATTTTCCCATGTCTTTGGCCAAAATGTGTCTTACCCCAGTACACATATATTATATAAGCAGCTCCCAAAGCAAGTCCGCTATGTAATGTCTGCATCTCATTAAAATCATTTTATTTTCTAAGAACCAGTAAGTGCACTGTTAGCATGCTAGTTGTTGTTAGCATAATAACCTAACTATAATAACCATAATGCTGGCAAAACTCCAGTCTAGTCTCTGAAAGTTGTGAAAAGGTGAGTAACTGGAATGTTCTGAGTGCATAAAGCAAGTCAGGAATAACTTCGGCAAACTGTTTAAAATGAACTTGTTATGTTTTTCATGTTTTTAAGACAGTAAAAATAAGGTAGAGCGCCTTTAATCATTAACCAAATAAATGTTTCTTTTGTCAGAGGTTACATTTTATGACATTTTATTTTTTGAACAGCCTTTTTCAGTATTTTTTTTTTTTTAATTATAGGTTTCAGAGTAGTTTTCAGAACCCATACTATTACTCCTGCTTGAGTAATATATTGCACAGTGTAACAGTACTCTTACTTGAGTAACGTCAACAATATGAAATGATTTGAACATTTGTGTTTCTTGTAGCTCCTCCAGATATGATTGTTTGTTTCATTTCTGTGCCCATCCTTTGAAAATACCAGATTTTGCTCATTATTTAATATTTTCCCCATCAAAGTAATATTTTCCCCCAACCATACACATGTAGGAGTACACTTTGTAGTACTCCTACATGTGTGATTTTAGAATGTAAACAAGTCCCTCGGCTCCATTTTACCTCCGCACACACACAAGCACACACATGTTTGGGTTTTCATACTTTGAGGGGGACATTACCTTGACTCACATTCATTTCCTGGAGACTCATCTAAACGTAACCATACTCATTACTTGCCTAATTTGAACTTATTTTAAAGTGCATATGGTAGGTTTTCTAATCCTGACTTGGTTTAGTGGGATAGTATCTGTGGTAAATATTTATCACAGTTTTACATCAGTTAAGTGGCAGTTTGTGGGAAAAGATAGAAGAAAAATACAAAAACACAGGAAGTAGCACAGAACACCTCTATCTATGTCAGCAATCCAAAAAACTCCATCCGAACATGGAGACCATTTACACACCACAGAGGCATTTTTTTCTGATAGTTTAAACCTTCATTTGACTAAATAAAAGTGATGTCATTCATTTGTCTTAGTCTAAGGCTAGGTAACAGTTATGAAATTACCATGTCATATTTGCTGTCATTGTCCAAACTGAGAAGTCAAGTTGTAAAGTTCCCCAAAATAAAATACTTTTTTTCCCCCCTTTTTTGTGTCAAATATTAAACATATAGTAATGTTACTTCAAAAAAATATTGCTCAAGTAGAAGTACAAATTAGTGATCCAAGAAATAAGGAGTAACTGTCAGGATGTTACATTTGATTTATAATTTGAAGTTAATGTATTTTGAAGAACAAAATATTAAATGCAGTAAAACATATGGTATTTTCAAAGGATAGACACAAAAATGAGCCAAACTAAATCATGAGAAGGAGGTGCAAGAAACACAAATGTTCAAATAATTTCATACTGTCAACATAACGCTCAAGTCACTTAAGACTTACTCACAGAGTACTTCAATAAAACAATATTACTCAAGTAGGAGTACTACTCACTTTTGATTTTAAACCATGCTGTTGATCTGATAATAAAGGATTCTCTTGATTTTTACCCCCTTAGGGCAGGTGTGTACAGACTGTCCCCACACTGTGCTAAATCCCCGCACACACACTCATAGCATGCACAGGCAGAGCTGCAGTGTAGTACATAGAGATCTGCACACAGCATGCAGACCGCACGCTTCCTGCTCCATTCTGACAGTAACTTCTGCTTTTGCATTTCCTCATAAGTAACCTGACAATCAGTCCTGTTCCTCCGCTACTCAAACTGCTCCAAAACACCCAAAAAACACACGGTTTTTCACAAGTCCTCATTGCCAAATGAGTCCAAGAGCCGGGGCTGCATTTTGACGCATGTTACAGCCTGCTCTCCCTGACACTAAAGGTATTTGACTGAAAACAAGTCACTCTGGGAACTTTTCATCACTCAAAAAACAAAAACAAAACAAAACAAAAAAAAAACATATTTCAAACCATAGATCATTTTATGATGAGTAAAGTGCACCTACCCATCTCCCACCACCACACACTTGATGGCCTGCATGTTGCTGTTGTCCTCGGGCTCGCACTGACAGGATGAAGGAGCGCGTGATGGGTGCTCACAGTTGGGTGCTCGGGGCGGGTGCTTTGGGTGGCCCCTCCTTCACTCGCTTGCTGCCTTGTCTCTTCCTGATTCTTGCACTCTTTTAGTTTCAGGTCAAACATATGAAAAGCAGCTTCCTTATGCGTTCTTTATGGTTGTTTTATTCTAAATTATTGAATTTAAATGTGCAAATTGTATTTTCTAATCTGACGTTTGTTTGTCTCCATTGCTTTGCTTAAATGTTCCACAGTATGATTTTGAACCTATTAGTCTGTGTACTTATTGTGAGTGAGCTTGCCTTTCCACAGATCTGACCAGTGGCTCGACTTGGTTGCATCACTTGTTTGTCTCCATGGCGCTACACTGAAGTCATTATTCGTTCACTCCACACTTGGTGATGGTAAGCTACTATTGTAGCCACAGCTGCTCTGGGGTAGACTGACGGAAGCAGTTTGCGCCATCGGCCCCTCTGACCACCACCGATCATTCACACACACACCACTTTCATACTAGGCCTAAGGACACAACGACAGAACTTGGTCTGAGCGGGACTTGGTCCGAGTGGGACTCGATCCTCCGACCTTCGGGTTGGGAGACCAACGCTCTAACCCAGGGGTCTCAGACTCGCGGCCCGCGGGCCAATTGCGGCCCTCGGGCCTGTAGTTTGCGACCCCCGCCTTGATATGAAACTTTAATGTTAATGCGGCCCGCGAGTTTGACATGTGTGGCACTTTACAGTGTTGTGTGCGGAGCTGAACGAATCTACCAATCACGGTGGGGTATATGGCGCTGGGGGCGGGACATCGGCCGGGTTTGATGCAGAGAAACATTTCTCATTGAGTGAAAGTTACTGTAGCGCTGCCATGGAGTGTTATATTCTGTGCCTGGTGCCTCGTTTCTATTGAGCACACGCGGGCATTCGTCCGAGCGCGTTGCGTTCACAACACAACGCTGTTCAGTGGGATATTACACATATATAAATGTACATAAATATATTCATATATTTACACACGCACGTCAATGGCACTTCATATGAGGTCTCTCTCTGACAAAATAAATCAAAGTGATGGTTATGTGGTGGTATAAAAGAAAAGTAAAGAGCTCAGTGCTCCTCCTGTGTCTGCGGTCACATAGTGACACTTGTGCATCTGCAATAACAGTCCCCGGTAACCCGGACCAATTATAGGGTCGCACCGTCAGACAAGCTTTAACATTTTCTCATATTTCTCTCTTTTTTAAACACTCTCAAAGTTCAAATCTTCGTAGATAAAAAAATGAGCACAGTATTATAGAAAGACGCGAAATACTATACTGTAAATATATATATATATATATTTTTTTTGGGGGGGGGCAGAAACTCGGTTCTTAATTTGCACAAATGTTCCACAGTATGACACTAAACATTCTTACTGTGAGTGGACTTGCCTCTCCATAGAGCTGACCAGTGACCTTACTTGGTTGCGTCACCTGCCTGTCTCCATGGAGATGTTATAGTTTTGCCTAAATGTACCACAGGGCAGCATCAATCTTATCTATCTGCATTATTCCTGTGAGTGGTCTTGCCTCTCCATAAACCTGACCAGAAGCTTGATTTGGAGGCATTCCGTTTGTCTCAATAGAGATGCTTGTCCAAATGTTCCACAGTATGACATTAAACATTAGCATTCTTACTGCGAGCAGGCTCGCCTCTCCATAGATCTGACCTGTAGCTCGACTTGATTGCATCACCTGCCTGTTTCCATGGAGATGTTGTTGCCTTGCCCAAATGTTAAACTGATCTATGTGCACTTACTGTGAGTGAGCTTGCCTCTTCATAGAGCTGAATAAGACCTCAGTCTAGTGATGCCAGCTGCCTGTCTCCATGGTGATGTTACTGCATAAGTAAAATACAGCCCTCAGTGTATATAATGTAAATTTAAATGGCACTTTTCTACCTCAAAGCACTTTACACCAAGGAACCACTCACCCATTCACACATACATTCATACACCAGTGTACACAGACACTGGGGGTGAAGAGGGTTAAGTGTCTTGCCCAAGGACACAACAACAGCATTCATCTGTGGGATGTGGAACCACACTGCCAACCTGTGGGTCTCTGGATCTGACCGCTCTACCATTGATGTTTATGTCGAGAGCGGGATTTTAACTTTTAGATCAGTGACAAACACCACTGTCGCCCTTACAAATGTAATAAATGTTTATTAATGTAAACTGTCTCTGTTCAAATAAACTGATAATGTGATAAATGAAAAATGCAGCCAGATAAGTTTAGATGATCTGAAAACTCAAGCAAAAATACAAAATACCTATAGTAAGTAAGTGCCTATGACATGATTTCACCAAAAATGTTACTTCCCAAAGAAAATACAATGTCTTGAATTTCTGGACAGTTTTAGAGGTGAAACCTCTTCCCTTCAAAACTTTTGTCCAGTTATTGTAATTTTGGACTATTGAGCACACCAGCTAAATTTGAAAATAAAATACATTTTGTACATATGTAAGCCGCACTTGAATATAAACCGCATGTTACAAATATGTTGTAACATGAGATATTTACACAGAAAGACGGAACACAGAGGTTTTTTGAGTTTTAATTTAAGACACGCTTTTTTTCAAACTGTGCCTGAAAATCAGCACCAGCACGCCATCAACACGGGATGAACACACCTACATGTTCAGAAAATTGCATTGTAATTATAAGAGTAATTATAAGTGTAATGACACAAACAGGAACGAGCAGATGATGTAGGTGTGGCCAAAAGTGGACCAGCTTACAAATATACACCTACTGCAGTTTCTTAGGCATGTCCAAACTATGACCTGGTCCACGACAGTTTTACTTGGTCCTCGGTCTTCCAGGTGAGTTGGCCTATATTACCTTAAAGTGCATTTGACAGATTCATATATTTTTCAAATTATAATCTGTTTTGGTGGTATAGTACTTGATGTTAACATTTAATAAAGGTCCTATATTAGACAAAATGGACTCTTGTGTGCTTTAAGCCATGCTATAATGTTGTTACCTGCTCAAAAACATACTTGGAGTTGTGTTTCGTTTCATTCGCACATATCTGAGTCATGTTGCGCTATTAGTCTACATCTCCAAAGCTCAAAATGCTCGGTTCTACCTTGTGATGTTATGAAGCGACAAGTTACATTTTACCTTTTGTTTAATAGAGTTTAAACCTTCGTTGAACTAAAGAAAGTTGCTGCTATTTATTAGTCTAATCATAACTATTGTGTATTTTAGACACTTTTTACTCATAGACTATATATAAATGGGCATAGCTAACCTGGTAGCTGCGTTACAAATAGAAAGTGCTCATGGGCGTACTTCCGACTCCATCGGCTTCAATTCACTTTACATTGAAAAATTGTCACCCCTCTCTCTGTAACTGCTGCAGTCAGCCCCATCATTCTCATCTTAAAATGTTCATTTTAACCCGCTCTACATGATCCTGGTATTTTTATCTTGCTATTGTGTCCGTAAATGAAGAAATAAACATTAGTAACAGTGAGGTTGTTCTGATAGCATAAGCAACAGGTTTGATTGGCAGAGTTGCTATGCTCCGCTCTCTGCTAACCCAGCTGTGTGGGCGGGGAGAGGTGTTATCACATACTGGCGTTTTAACCATTACGGTTGCTAGGTAACATACCTCACATTCTGTTGCCCGTTTCCAACCTGAAAGCAACAAAATGAGAAAAAACTAGGCAGTATTCTAAATTAAATCTTAAATATAATCATAACTGTGTTTTAGTGAAATGTGTAGTCTAACCTGGCATATGCACTTTGAGCAGTACTGTTTAAGGTTAAGGTGCACTTAATTGTCCCTGTAGGGAAGTGTGTGTCTCCTCAGCAGCAGTGAGCACTGCAGCGCTTGGGGACCCGTCTCCAGATCTTGAGCTAGTCTTGGTCAGGACTACATTAGCTGGAGGATTTCACCTAATGTGTTTTGGGTTGATGGGGGAAACCGGAATGTCAGGGGGGAACCCACCCAGACACAGAATAAAAATAGAAGAGATTGGTTAAATCCTCCTATCACTCATTCAGAGCATGACAAAGGATGACCAATAGGAATAAAGGAGGGTGTGGAAACAATTTTATATTTATATGATATTCTGCTAAATTTACTTGTTTGAACTTTTAACCATGTTATAACATTGTTCACTCATTAAAAACATCTGGAGTTGTATTTGTTTGATGAACTGATGAAGTCTACTCCTTCTAAACCCCATAAAAAACATGCAAATTTGAATTTCCAAGTTTTGTGACATCAAAGGTCCAGAGATCTCCTGTTGCTTTTAAGTCAATAAATCAAAGCATTTCTGCATCAAATGCTAACACAAAAATGCAGTTCATTACAAATGTTTGTTTGTAAAAAACAGACTATGACTGACTTGCCAGTGTTACCAAAAATGTGTGAAAGCTGTCAAGAAGAGGTCCTACATAGGCACTCTGTTGTATGAAAGATATGGACAGCTAACGCTTCATTGGGGCAATGTTTGAACTTGTGTTAGCATGTAGGAAAAAGTCACCAACCCTAATCCTGGTTTGTTTGTCAAATAGTAATTCCACCTACTTGCAGCAGATGGCGTTCTGACCCTAGTTTCCAGTATCGGAAACAAGGTGTCTGCCTGGTGTCTGGGGGTTGTGGGGGGCTGTTTCAGATGCCCTCCCTCTGACCTCACAGTGATGACTGGACCCTTGTGCCCTGATCCTCTGCCCTGTGGACCATCCTCTCTCTCTCGCTGAATGACCACTACCCTATCCTAGATGAGCCCCCCGCCTTCCCTTAATGTTGAGTGGGCTACGGACTTACAGATTTGAACTTTATGTGCAAATGGATGTGCATTTGTCCTGGACACATCAGGACCCTGCCCATCCTGGTTTAGTCCTGGTTTAGTCCTAGTTTAGTCCTGATTTAGTCCTAGTTTAGTCCTGGTTTAGACCAGGTTTAGTTCTGATTTAGTCAAGGTTGAGTCCAGGTACAGTATTGGTTTAATCCTGGTTTAGTCCTGGTTTAGTCTGGGTTTAGACCTGGTTTAGACCGGTACAGTCCCGATTTAGTCCTGATACAGACCCAGTTTACTCCTGGTCCTGGTTTCGACCTCCCAGTTTTAGTCCTGGTTACAGCTGGTTTAGTCCTGGTTTAGTCTCTGGTAGTCCTGGCCCTGGTTTAGTCTGGGTTTAGTCCTGGTATAGCCCTGGTTTAGTCTGGGTTTAGACCCAGTTTAAACCTGGTATAGTCTTGGTTTAGTCCTGGTACAGACCCAGTTTACTCCTAGTTTAGTCCTGGTTTAGTAACAGTTTAGTCTTGGTTTATTCCTGGTTTAGACCTGGTTTAGTCCTGGCAGAGTCCTGGTTTAGTCCTGGTACACAGTCCCGGTTTAGTCCTGGTACAGACCCAGTTTACTCCTAGTTTAGTCCTGGTTTTGTAACAGTTTAGCCTCAGTTTATTCCTGGTTTAGACCTGGTTTAGTCATGGTTTAGTCCTGGTTTAGTCCCGGATTAGACTCGGTTAAGTCCCGGTGTAGTTATGGTTTAGTCCTGGTTTAGTCCTGGTTTAGTCCATGGGAGTGGATCTCTGCTTCACTGTGATTCTCCTTGAGTTTTGTCTTTTTCCCAATGGGGTTTGTTTGAGTTGTTCCTGCAGGAGGAGGGTCTGAAGACAGGGGGCGCTCTGGGACAATTATCCATTTGCTTGTTTTCTATGAATGTTGTTAATCTGTCTGTTATTAACCAATAGCTGTTTCACTGTTGGATTTTCTTTCTGTTGGTTAAATCAATGATCTTGTTCAGCCCTAAATTCCAAAGCAAAGATACTAAAAAGTTTAATGTTTAAAGGTTAATACACATAATACATGATATTTACTCTTTGAAAAAGTGGTGGTCTTGGTTACATCATCACACTTTATTATTATTTTTCTTTATATATATTTATCACCTTAGAAAAGGGAAAACAATTGAATACAAAAATAAATACAAACAGTAGACAAACTACACACGCTGTCTGATGTGTAGATTACCATAACTTCTACTACGAGCATGTTGGACCAGAGAGGAGCATAGAGCAGCAGAGAGGAGCATAGAGCAGCAGTTGGACCAGAGAGGAGCAGAGGAAGAGCAGAGAGCAGCAGAGAGAGCAGAGAGAGCAGCAGAGAGGAGCAGAGAGAGCAGAGAGGAGAGAGGAGCAGAGGAGACAGAAGAGAGAGGAGCAGAGAGAGGAGAAGAGAGGAGCAGAGAAGAGCAGAGGAGCAGAGAGAGAGCACAGGAAGAGCAGAGAGGAGCAGAGAGGAGCACAGGAAGAGCAGAGAGGAGCAGAGAGGAGCAGAGAGGAGCAGAGGAAGAGCAGAGGAAGAGCAGAGAGGAGCAGAGGAAGAGCAGAGAGGAGCAGAGGAAGAGCAGAGGAAGAGCAGAGAGGAGCAGAGAGGAGCAGAGGAAGAGCAGAGAGGAGCAGAGAGTTAGTGTCTAGCTGGCCAGGCCTTGCGTCCTCTCACAGCTCTGCTCATACAGGGACAGGCAGGTCTGAGCCAATCGGAGCAGAGGGGCGGAGCAGGTGTCTAGCTCCTTCTGTAACACAAACACTCAAAGCTTACTATGCTTCATAGTGCATTCTCTACTGGTGTGTCACGATACTAAAATTTCAAACTCACTTTTAATATTAATGAATAGACTTAATACTTAATACCGATTCTGATACAACGATAATAATAAAAAATAAATAATAATAAATAATAAAATCTATTATATAGACATTAGAATATGATTTTCAATATTAAATGGTTGTACTTTCTTTTATATTTCCATGTGGCCTTATATCTGTGTAATCCCTCAGTGGTCCAGGTAGGTTGCATTGCGGTCCATGGGCCTATACTAGTCTATGTGGTCTTAGACTTGTTCTGATAAAGCTCAAGGTCATTCTAAAGCTTCAGGAAAGGTTTATTTCTGTCTTGTGAATGGGACTTTTTAGTATCGATACCTGCTCAAAAGTGTATCAAGTTTCGATACTAGTTTTAGGATCGATTAATGCCTGATTTTCGATACTTTCAACAACCATATTCTATACAGGTGAAAAAGGACCAACATACCAACAGAAAACTCTTACTGACTCATGGTAAACTACAGCTGGTCTAAAGTAGTATGTAACCTAGATTGCCTAGTCAGGTCAGCGAAGGAGGAGTGGCGAGTCTGCTCACAGTAAGACAGCATTTTTTTCAAGGCATTTTTGAGCAATAAAAACACATGATGTTGAATGTTGCAAGGTAGATAAGTAAAATGCCATACTAAGGAATGTTACAGGCAAATAAATAGCATTTCCATGGAAACAAGCAGGTGGCAGACCCTGCAACAGAAAGCTGCATAGGGCACATGTAATAAGTTAGCAGTGGGTTTATTAACTTCCTGTTCAAAATGGCTAAAAGCATTCTTGCCTTCCCCTTGATTTTACCTGGAATGTTTCCACAGTATAGCATTAAATTTATCTAATGTAATCTAACCTTGCATTTGTTCAAATACAATTGTTTTTACTGTTCAGAAATACCTTAAAAAATATACAGTACATTCTGTCTTTGAGCAGGGTTGCCTCTCCACAGATCAGACCTGTAACCTACTTGTCTCCTTAGAGTTAGATAAGTATAATGCCATACTGTGGAACATTGCAGGCAAAGCACTAACGTTTTCACGAGAGAAGAAGAGTACACATCCAATAATGGTGAAATGGATGGTTGGTGCAGCCCTATACTGATGCATGTAATAGTGT
This sequence comes from Periophthalmus modestus, assembly GCA_019594935.1. Lineage (NCBI taxonomy): Eukaryota > Metazoa > Chordata > Actinopteri > Gobiiformes > Gobiidae > Periophthalmus > Periophthalmus modestus. The sequence goes on from JAIEZT010001373.1 coordinate 15,131, forward strand.
GACTTACAGCAGAAATCTCATAGTAGTCCAGCCCATGTGCCTGAGCCCAGTCCTGAGCCTCCTCTGTTCGCACTGCCCTCCGCTCCAGCAGGTCACACTTATTCCCCAGCAGGACGCCTTACAGAGAGAGCAGTGCATACAGTTACACATGGGTCAGAGAGAAAGAGGCACACCACCAAAGTCAAATGTCATACACCATTCTAACACACAAGAAAAAAAAAAGCTAAACGTCAATGTCAACCGATACTTTGCAGTAACATCACACTGGGGTGTTCTACATGTACCATGGTGACACAATCCACACAAACACTGACAAAAAGTTCTAAGATGGTCTGAAAGCTCAAGTAAAAGTACAAAATTGATTTAAACATTCAGGGAACTGTTTAGGAGTTTGATTTTCAACAAAAAGGTGAACTGACGCTAGCTAGCTTGTGACTGTAATGTTATTGAGTTGACTTGTTTAACAGCACAAATCAACTCACCTGTTGTAATTCCAGCTAAGTCAGTTCTTTCTGGTCATATTGTGTTAAAACAAAGCTCAGATTTATAGGTTATGCAGATGACATCAGAACGTTTGGAACTTTATTTGAGAGTGGCAAAGGTATATGAGTGTCAATGGTGAGTAATGACATTTTCTCCAGTAAAAACTCAAAACACTAAATCTAAAATGTCAAAGAGCTGCTGCAACCTAATAACAAATATAACAGTCTATAACTCTGCTAAATAAACTGACTTGAATCATTTTAAATGCAGCTAATTACAATTAACTCAAATTATATTCAAGTACAAGTGCGGGTTTAAATATCTACTCCAAAAAAGTACAATTGCCCCAAAAATGTATTCAATTACAGTAATGCGAGTATTTGTAATTAGCTACTTTCACCCCTAGTCCTCATTTTGATGTGGTCTGAGAATGTAGCTTCATTCTGATTTGGTCCTGGTTTAGTCCTGGTTTCACCCCTGATTCTACCCATGGTTCCACCCAAGGTTCCACTCCTGATCTCCATTAGTCCTGGTTTAGTCCTGGTGTGGTCCTGGTGTGGTCCTGGTTTAGTCCTGGGTTGGTCCCCGTGTTTAGTTCTGTTTTAGTTCTGTTTTAGTTCTGTTTTAGTTCTGTTTTGTTTCTGTTTTAGGTCTGTTTTAGTTCTGGATTAGTCCTTTTTAGTTCTGGTTTAGTCCTGGTCTAGTTTTGGTTTAGTTCCGTTTTAGTTCTGGTTTAGTCCTTTTTTTAGTTCTGGTTTAGTCCTGGTTTGCTACCAGTTTAGTTCTAGTTAAGTTCCGTTTTAGATCTGGTTTAGTCCTTTTTTATTTCTGGTTTAGTCCTGGTTTGGTCCTGTTTTAGTTCTGGTACAGTTCTGTTTTAATTCTGATTTAGTGCTTTTTTAGTGTTTAGTCCTGATCTGGCCCTGGTTTAGTCCCGGTTTAGTCTTGGTTTGGTCCTAGGTTAGTCCTGGTTTAGTCCTGAAGAGACTGACCTGAAACAGTGTTTCCCAGACTGTGGGCTTGGACCCTCTGGAACCAGCGAGCACAGCTGAGGAAGGACTGATCACTGCTCAGGTCAAACACCAGGCACAGCAGCCATGCCTCGCCCCACTGAGGAGAGAACGCAGAACCAGACTGAGATAGGGCCATAGACTGCATATATAATGGCCATAGCTAACCTTGTACCCACCACACTCCAAACAGGAAGTGAGCATGGGCTCCACTGACTCCAAATCACTTTGTATTGAATAAACGTCACCCCTCTCTCTATAACTGCTCCAGAATCCAAATGTTCATGGTCCTGTTTAGGAGTTTGATTTTCAATATAAAGGTGAAAGGTGAGAATTGTTGGCTAATGCTAACTAGCTTGTGAGTGTAATGTTATGTCTGAGGCACAAATCAGCCCAAGTCAGTTCTTTATGGTTATGGACTGTGTTCAAGTAAAGCTCAGATCAAAGTCTAACTAGAGTAACAAAGCTTCAGACAGAGCTGTGCTTTCAGTAAGCTTCCCCCAGAGAATGTTGATGACATCAGCTGAATTTTGCAAGTTTAGACATGTATACGCCCTGAAGAACACAAATAGCAGCGCCGTACCATCCACAGCACCTCGTTACTACTTTGTCTAAAGTAAGTATACAAGAGGACAGCGTTGGCTCTGAAGGAGGCTGGACTCACCATCTTCTCACAGGCCTCTGCCAGCAGCTCCTTCCCGGGACAGTCCACGAGGTACAGCTCCTGAGGAGGAATAGGTACATCTAAGTACCTGAGTACACTGTAGCCCCATGCACACATCCACTCCTGGGACCTGGGAATTTACCTTCATTTTGCCAGAACAAAATTGTTCTGGGGTTGTCAAAAGAATCGAAAATCAGATTCTAATCAATACTAAAACTATGATTAAAACTTGATACTCATTTGAGCAGGTATCGATACTAGAAAAGTCCCAGAATGACCTTGAGCTTTATCAGAACAAGTATAAGACACATTGACTAGTATATGCCCATGGACCACTATGGAACCTACCTGAAACACAGAGGGATTACACAGATATAAGGCCACATGGGCATATAAAACAATGTTCTAACATTTAATGCTGAAAATCACATTCTATTATCTAAAGAAAGAGTGTTTTTATTATCATTGTGGTATCAAAATTGGTATCGAGTATCAAGTCTATTCTACTGATTCACAGATCCAGCGTTTTCAGTTCCGATGGTGATACTTTGACTTTAAGTCTCAGCCAATACCCGATATTGTCCAAAACTAATGTAGGATTGGATATGGCCCTTATGGAGCTCAACAATAAATCCCATTCAATTTTCTCATAGACAATTTGAAAAAACACCTATAATTTTATGTAAAATTTGTTTCAGAAACTTTATAAACTGTGAAGTTATTAAAATATTTGACAGAATCATGCATCTTAAATGACTTTTGAACTTAAAACAACTACATTATGGATATTAGTTAGCACATAGCTGTTTAGCCTCCATAATCCCGGAGTGAACTTCAAAGTGGGTGGGACTGTTGAGCTCCAGTTCCTTAAAACACAGTTAGCTTATTACATAATATATCCAGTTGCGTTATGCAATTGTTATTTATCCTTCACATCACTACTGAACAGCTTCATATTTAAAAGTTGAAACATTATGAGGCACTTCTTAACTGGTGCTAACCAGGCCAAGTACGTACTAAACTGTTCAAACTATCACTGATTTCTCGGAATTCATGTTACGATGGAGGTTCCAGGGATATCATTTTGTTGGGGGCAGTGATGATGTCACTTCTGTGTCCAACCAGCAACTTCCCAGCTAAAATGTAGCTTTGTGTTTGTTAATTAATAATCAAACAAGAGACAATTACCTCTCATAACTGTATGTTAAACCACAAATTGTATCTAATATGTAAATAGAGTAGTTTTAGTATATCATAACAGAGGATTACCATTGTATCTCGCTAACTGCCACTAGCGGTAGTTTAGGCTAGCTTCTTACCTTGACCTTGTGCACTTTCTGTCAGTTATAACCCTGTTAGTGTTAAACGACTGCAATCTCTTTTTACTGTGAGTTGTGTTTGTGTGGTAAAAAAAAAAAAAAAATAAATAAAAATGTGGATTATTTTCAATTAGCTGATGCAGCTAAAATGAACATTGAGGAAAGGAAGATTCTTGTTGTACTACTGCAAGTTCTTCAGTTACTTAGTCCCTAATAAAAATTCAGCATTTCAGCATTTGTGCATTTGCCTTTTGGAGATTTTGTGCCAAAATACAAAATAATAAAAGAAGGAAATCTGTCTCTTTCCCCCATCTAGGAGTATGAATCTGAAAACAGCCAATACTGACACAGAGCCAAGTCTCCCGGAGAATCAGTGCAGTGTTGACTCATTGGTGTACATGGACAATGAACATTTTACACAAATCAACCTACTTTATATGGTGAAACTTTGGGAGGGGCAGCATATGGTCAAATGGGCTGAGTATGGCTGAGAAGGGTTGAGTATGACTGGTGCCACATGTCTAAATGGGGCTTATGTGTGGTCAGACTCACCACACTGTGTCCACTGTCCGGGATAGTGACACATTTGGTGACAAGCTCCACTCCTGCTGTCTGCATAAAGAAGCACATGGAAGACTTCATACGTGTGGATATCTTTATATATACAGTATGCAGGGTTGGAAAGAAAAAAGAGAGGAGGAAAGGAGAGAAGAGGAGGAAGGAGAGGAGGAGGAGCGAAAGAGGGGGAGGAGGAGAGGAGGATAAGAGCAGGAGGAAGAGAGGAAGAAGATGAGATGAGGACGAGAGAAGGAGGAGGAGAACAGGAGAGAAAAAAGGTCAGAGGAGGAGGAGAGGAAGAGCAGAGGAGGAGGAGAGGAGCACAAAGGAGGAGGAGAGGAGGAGGAGAGATGTGAGAGAAGGATGAGAGGAGGAGGTCGAAGAAGAGAACAGAAAAGACAGAAAACGAGAGGAGGAGAGGTGGAGCGGCTCTCACCATATTGTAGCTCCTCTGGAACTGAACTCCTTCACTGTGGAACATGTGGCACAGAGAACTTTTCCCTACCGCTGCATCTCCTAAAAGACAACGCAGGACCTCATGAAGTCTGAAGGCATCTAACCCAGCCTCATGAAGTCTGAAAGCATCTAACCCAGCCTCATGAAGTCTGAAGGCATCTAACCCAGCCTCATGAAGTCTGAAAGCATCTAACCCAGCCTCATGTGGGTCCACCAGTTAGAGAAGCACCACATTCAAAGTGGAAGTGTGAAGGGTATTGCCCAAGGACACAACAACAAACTAACAGACAGTCCACTAATACTTGTGAGCCAAAAATGTTACAATTACAAATGACATTTTTCCTCTCCTCCTCCTCCTAGTCCTCCTCCGCGGGATACTGGTGCTGAACTCTTACCCACGAGCAGGCATCGCGTCCGCAGCTTCACCATTTTCGATTGTTCACTCCGTAAAGAACACGGTTAGCGTGTCATCTGAACGCTCTTTCCCTGTCCCGCGGTTATCTGCAGACTGCTGTGGTGACCAGGCAACGGACACGGCCAGGCTCAGCAACGCGCGCTCTGATTGGTTATTGCAGTGGCCAGGCACGTACAAGTAACAGAGCCATTCACTGGTCCTTTCATTAGTACAGCACAGTATTAACCACCGCTCACTATGTGTATTATTCTTAAGGTTATAATGTAGCCACGTTATTGCTTTGGACACACACGTGTGTGAGCGCACTGTGCGCAATGATGAGCTCAAATTTTTGTTAGACATTATAGGCTGAATAAACGTTATAAGATGTAGCCTAGAGCGTTAGAGTCGCATTCTTCTGATTAGCTGCCCACAGATCAGATTGTTATGCTCGGTCGCACTCAGTGTGAGACCCTCAGTGAAGCGCAGACACGGTGCGCGTGACTTGAGAGGCGCGGTCACGTGTCTGCACCGGCTCAGAGCGCTGTCCACTCCAGAGAATCACCTTGAATCACGACAGTGTTGACTGCCGGCCTTGCGCCTCCCGAGTCGGCTACAGGAGCACATAGCCGTGCGCGCAGCTCTGGTCCCCGGTGCAGCAGCAGAGCAGGCCCGGCCGGAGCACTCATGGACGGGCTGCAGGCGTATGGAGCTGGGAAGGCAGGAGGAGCCTTCGACCCCGTCACCTTCTTCCAGCAGCCGCACGCCATTCTGCGCATCGTCAACTGGGTGAGTGTCCGCGCACCTCCGGACAATAGTCCAGGTATTTGTGAATGAGTGTTAACACTGTAACATGCGGGCGAGGGCTGATTAGCATAACTATAGCCCGTTTGGGCCCAACTGTGCCGTGACAGTGCATAGCCATCATCACAGATTGGATGGATGTAGGCGTAATCTGAAGCTGTGCGCTGTTTCACCGCAAGGTGGCGCCACTACACTGCACATTGTGCACAAAGTAAACGCCAGGTTTAAAATTGATTTCACAGGCTCAAGAGGCACGTGCGTACACTGGCTTACAACGCGAGCTTTCATTTGAGCTGTCATCGGCAGATGTAAGTTAATAAAAGACTATGTGGGATTTTTATTTTTATTTGGCTTTTTATATATATGTGTATGTGTTGTGTTCATATACCCAGTCTATAGTTGTATTCTATTTTGTAGGGATTCTGCTTCAGTTCCTTCCAGTCCCAGAGGAGCATGTGCAATTTGAGGGTGAAAATCCGCCTATCCATAACACTCTGGAGCAGACATGTCAGACTCAGGCCCGCGAGCCAAATTTGGCCCTCGATATAATTATATTTGGCCTGCAAAATCATATCAAGTATGTATTAGAGCTGGCCCGCCACCCGCTGCCAGTATGCCTTTAATACTACAAATCCCAGAAAGCTTTGCAAATGTGTAGGTCATTAGCATCTACTACCTGTCGCCTCACTTAAATTTAATCCACCCCTTCTGAAAAACATGCAGATGTTGTTAAAATGTTCAATGAATATTTCGTTTGGCCCGCAACTTTGACACCCCTGTTCTAGAACAGACATGGGCAAACTACGGCCCAGGGGCCACAAACAGCCCTTTGGATTTATTCATCCGGCCTGCTAAATGTGACCAAATTATATTAAAATAGGTAAAGGTAAACCTGTGTTTATTTAACTGAAATTTAATAAATTAATTATTATTTAATTAGTGCGTTTGAATTTGAACAATGAGCCTTGCATATTCATGCTTTGCTATATATGTGTGTGTGTGTGTGTGTGTGTGTGTGTGTATATGTGTATATATATATATATATATATATATATATATATATATATATATATATATATATATATATATATATATATATATATATATATATATATATATATATACACACACACACACAGCATTTACCTATTCTTCAGTCCACTCCCTAACATTTTTAAACATTTCCTTCAAAATAAACAAACAGAACACAGATCAACGTGAAGAGAATGGCGTCGTCTACAGGTCTGTTATGATACTGTTTAAGTCACAGATGACAGCAGTTCTACAGTGATCCTGACCCATCTCATGGGACCAGTATATGGTATTTTCAACAGAACTAATCTACAGGAAAATACACAAATCCTCACTATAATTCCCAAAATAGGTGATAGGCTCATCTAAACTGGATAATGGGTACATCTCTGCCCTGCACTTTCAGACCCCTGTTAAAGTGGGACTAAACTTGGGGTATGGGTACTAAAGGGGAGAGTGAGGGGAGGGGGTGGGGTATGGAGGACTAAAGGGGAGAGTGAGGGGAGGGGGTGGGGTATGGAGGACTAAAGGGGAGAGTGAGGGGAGGGGGCGGGAAGACAAAAGAGTAGAATTAGGATTCAGAAGAAGAGGTAGAGGTGTGTACTCTGTCAGATTAAGAAGAAATTGGGCTTTTTAGAGTACTTTTCTAGCAGCATACTTTTACTCCTACTTTAATAATGTTTTTATTGAAGTAACAGTACTCTTTTTGTGTTTCTTCAGATATAATTTAGTTTGTCTCATTTTTGTGTCTGTTCTTTGAATATACCAGATTTGGTCCTACCAATTACATTCATTTTAAAATTATAAATCAGATGTTATGTCCACACAGTTACTCTTTAAGTTAGCCTTAATTGGCTATTAGTTAATCCAAATACTTTTACTTCTACTTAAGTAATATTATTTTGATGTAGCGTTACTCTTACTTGAGTGCAGTTTCTGGCCACCCACTTCTGGTACAATACTGTCTGATTTTGGATCCTTTTGACCACCCTGTTTCCTAATGCTAGTGCGTTCGCCTGTTTCAGCTGTTCTCAGTGGTCATCTTCGGCTGCATTGCTAATGAAGGTTACATAAACCGTCCCACTGAGGAGGAGGAGTACTGCATCTTTAACCAGAACGCTAACGCCTGCTCCTATGCCATCTTCATGGGCTGCCTGTGCCTCCTGAGCTCCAGTGCCCTCCTGGCCCTGGACGTGCGTTTCCCGCAGATCAGCAGCGTCAAGGGGAGGAAGAAGGCCGTGCTGGGGGACCTGGGGGTGTCAGGTGCAAACATACACAACACACACACAGATAGACGCACACAGATAGACACATACCTGCACACACACAAACATACACAACATATACATGCACAAAGAGATATATACACAACACGCACAGAGAGACATACACATGCACACACACACACACCGACACACGCAAGCATACACACACGCACACACACACATACACAACACACACACAGATAGACACACACGTGCACACACACAAGCACAGATAGACACGCAAACATACACAACACACACATACAGATAGACACACACGCAAACATACACACAAACATACACACGCACACATACAGATACACACACATACATATAGATACACACGCACACACAGACACACACGCGCGCACACAGACGCACACACACAGACACACACATACAGATAGACACCACTCACACACACACACACAAACATAGACAACACACGCATGCTTCTTGAGGAGTTGACATTGACCTTGATTTTTCCATTCTTAACCATAGTCACTACTTGCCTTAAAGGAACTTTATGTAAGATTTAGATTTTAAAATCCATAAACATGACTCAACTGTGTCCCCAGATACGAGGTAAACGTGTTCAAATCAAATGTAGTATTTACTGATGATTACAGTTGTAATGCTGATTTATTCTTATTCATCAAAACATTGGATATGTTATAATTTGATGATTTTGTTCAAGACGATTATCCAAACAGAAAGCAGAATGAGCCTCACATGAGTCTCTCATTTGGGTTGCCAGTTTCAACGCTGAAGTCCAGTTGGGTTACAATGCCTCTCTCGCAGACAATCATAAACCATGCTAGTGCAGCCTCTGCAGCTCAGTGAGTGAATTCTGGAGCTTCTGAGCTTTCACCTCTCCATATATTGAGAATAAGTTGAACGTGTCCTCTATCTGCAAGTTAAGGCCCTGGACACACAGGTACAGTTTTCATTGTTGTACCTTTAAAAACGATAAAAGCTCAAGATACATACAGTTCTTTTAACCCAAACTGTAACCATAACCATTTTTCACGCATGCCATACCATGTTGTTGATCTTAAGCTTTTTGTCATGGGGGGGCAGCTCCCCATGATATGAGTGTGTGTACAGATTTCTATCTTCACAGTGTGATAAATATCCACACACACAACCACATGACCACATATTCAAGAGTGTTCTTGTGACAGCACAACATTCTGGAAATAGTTTAAACTGAGCTGGAGACAGGCCAGAAGTCTCTGGTGGTTTGCTGTGTATCTGTCAGATTACAAATTTGTTGACCTGGTCTTTGGTTAATAACTCTATAATTACTGGACCTATCCACATGAAAAAAAAAAAAAAAAAAATAAAAATCAATAACCTCTTTCAGCATAAAAATGATTGTGAAATTATTTTGTTAAGTGATGCCATTACTCAAGCCCAAAGGCATGACTGTTGTCAGATAAAAGGACTTTAAGCCGTAATATTAATATGGAAATTTAATGGACTTTCCCACAAAGTTATATAGGCCCCTGTCACCCATTTGAAATCATAAAATTAGACCTAACTCATGACGAAATATAACAACGTTAGCGGCAGCTTGTACTAGTGCTGTACTGACGGCTGTTTGTTTGCAGCGTTCTGGTCCTTCATGTGGTTCGTGGGCTTCTGCCTCTTGGCCAATCAATGGCAGGCGAGTCGAGTAGAGGACAACCCCCTGAAAGAGGGAGGGGACGCGGCCCGGGCGGCCATCACCTTCTCCTTCTTCTCCATCTTCACCTGGGTAAATGTCATGCGCCACTTTTTCAACAATAAAACCAAGTCTTTGAGTGTCCACTGCTTTCAGTTTCCATTGTAAGTATGTTGAGGCTGGTTCTAGCAGTTGTGCAGGTTTGACCAGTCAAAGGACCTTTTTACATTATTTTAAATCAGTATTTACAATGAACTAAATGTAAAATAAGGATCTGCGTGTGTTATAGCTTCATACCAAAAACTAGAAAAAAAAGCAAATATGTTGACTTTAAAGAAACATATTGTGCTTTGTGTCTGCTCTATAGTTTTATAGTATACCGCATTAAAAAACACCAGTGCCCAATGAGATCTGACGCCGCTGTAAACGTCATCACAGCAACGAGTTGGCACCTTTTGTGGATAGCAGCAGATCACACTAGTGAGCAGCGATTTATTTATTTATTTTTTTGTACCAAAATGACTAAGTGACATTGGAAGGAAGTTAGTACAGAGAAGTGGGGGTATACCCGGGGTATACCCGGAACAGTGCAAATGGGAGTTCATCAGCAAAATGGTATCTTGAAAATAAGCTTTAAAGATTGCTTAAACATGAATGAATAACTTCAAGAGGGCTTTGAGAGGGTAAATGATAAGAGGAAACAACTATAACATGGCTAAAAGATCAGAAAAGTCCATTTGGCAGAATAGGTCTGCTTTAAAAATATTTTTGGAATAGGCCCATATGTGCATGCCACAAATATTGACCCCTCAGTGAGTGTACATAATGAGCATAATGTATCTGCCTGACTTTTTCATTGTATTTTTCCAGGTTTGACAGGGCGTATCCTCATTTTCAAAGACCCCGCATGCTGCACTTGAACATTACATTAGTTAGTAAACAGTTGAAAGCATGTAATTATTCATTTGTATTTAAATATCCACATGTTGCCGGCACCTTTGGTTGTGATAACGTTTGCGATGACGTACTGTAAAGTGGCACGCTCCTAATACCTCACTGGGCTAAATGCTTTACCAACCCAGAAAACAGTGGACTCGTTTCTTTTATTAAGTTGTTTTTGATGAATACCGCAAGTTAAAATGTCCAAATTATAACGTAATGGTCCATGGGTGTCATAGATTATAACTATAGAGCGGACACAAGCTGCTTTAAAGGTCCTATATTGTGCAGAATTGACGTGTGAGCTTTTAGTCATATTAAAAAGTTGTTACCTCCTCAAAAACATACCAGGAGTTGTGTTTTGTTTGAGTAGTCCTGCATTATTAGTCTCTTTACATCTCCAAAGCTCAAAATGCTCTGCTCTGTTCCACCTTGTGATGTCATGTAGTGGTAGTTTTCAAGTTAACAGCTACTTTTTACCGTTAGTTCAGTAGAGATTGGCAATTCCAGGGTTGAAATCACCCAAATGATTTTAACAAAGGTGTATGAACTTTAAAAACACAGTGGAGCACTTCCTGTATTACTGCATGACATCACAAGGTAGAACAGAGTGAAGAATCATTATATATAAGATCATTATAAATAAGATTTTGCTAAAAATTTTATCATTTTTTTTCATTTTCAAATGAAGTCAAAATGAGAGAAAACAATAAAAAGTATAAAATGGTCACTCATATAACGTAAATAGATGCAGATATTGTATTTGTGTGTTTTTCCTGGTAGTGATTAAATAATAACGACTATCTTAAAATGTCAATATTTCTTCCTTCCTTCTTCCTTCCCTTCCTCCTACAGGGGGCACAGTCCTTCTTGGCCTTCCAAAGGTACAAGCTGGGAGCCGACTCCGCCATCTTCTCCCAGGACTATGCCGACCCGGGGCAGGACGCTGGACAGGACCCGGGCCCCTACAGCGCCTTTCCCGGGGACACGGTGGAGAGCCCGTCTGCAGGGGGTGCTGATGGGACACTGGACAGCCCCGTGGGGTACCAGAGGCAGGAGTACTGAGGCTCTGCTCCACACACATGTATTTTGTATTCTTTGTACAGGAGTCACAGTAACAGGCTTCCCGAGTGTGTCATTAGAGTTCTGTTACTGCATAAGCTACCGGTTTAAAGTGAAAGTAGAAGAATTGCATTATTGTGGCTAGATTACCAGCTAGATACTCCTTGGTTACTCCTTGGGTACTTCATGGGTACTGCCTGGGTTGTCCCTGTTTACTCCTTGGTTACTCCCTGGGTTCTTCCTGTTTAATCTTTGTTTACTCCCTGGGTACTGCCTGGGTACTTCCTGGGTACTCCTTGAGTATTCCATGGATATTCAGTGGTACTCCTTGGTCACTCCTTGGTTACAGCCTGGGTACTCCCTAGGTACTCCCAGGGTACTCCCAGGGTACTCTCTGAATACTTCATGGGCATTCCGGCGTTCTCGTACCCTCCAAAGACATGCACGCTTTAAAGACAAATAACTACATATAGTAAGTTCAAATGGCTTGAATTTGAATCTTGGATTGAGCTGTGTTTACTAGTTCAGTGTTTAAATTATTACTGTTGTCAGTGTTTTTAAGTTAAAAAAAAATCTGCCTTTATAAAAAAAAAGTCAGCTAAAATATTTAAACAAGCATTTAAAGACAATTGAAATCAAAATAAACAGAATTCATGTCATTTGAATGTATTTGTTGGGATTGTTTTTACCGTGGCACGGCCGTGAGGATGACCCAGAGCGATCAGGCACTGCAAAAAAAACCAGACCAGTTAGAATTATGTCATTTTAGATTATTTATGTTTTTCTGGGGAAATTTAAATATGGTTTGATTCATTTATTTGGTTGATTTGTTGGTCTAGATTCTTGGTGAATTTTAAAGATATTTCTAACTGATTTCAATATATTTTCTTATTTATAGCTAAATTCTGAACCAACTCTACATCTAAGCAAAAATTACTTTAAATATTCAGAAAAAAATTCAACTCATATATTTTTTGCGGTGCAGTTCCACCACTATAGCTCCTACAAAACAACTGGCAGAAATGTGTTTTATTTTATTTTTTGAAATCTCAATGTTTAGACTAGAATTTTAGATTTTTTTTTACTGTTGACATTAAGTTACCTCCTTAGTTTGGAAGCAGATATTTATTTTTACATTAGTTTTATAATTTTGTATTGTATTTAAGAATTTTAGATTTATCAAAAAGACTGAGTAAATGTTTTTTTTTTTGTTTTGTTTTTTTTTATTGTTGTGGTGTTACATGCTCGGTGCTAAGAGCTCTGTAGCTAGGAGTCACACTTAGAGGACATGTCCCAATTCTGTTTTTACTCCCTTGTCTCCTTGATTTCTCTCTGTTGTTCACATCTGCTGGAACTAGGAATCGAGCAGACTAGGAGACTAGGCATAAAGGAAGCAAGGACACTAGGAATCGAAGAGGAATTGAGGAGGCAAGGAAACTAGCAATTGAGAAGACAAGGAAACGAGGAATTGAGGAGACTAAGAATCAAAGAGACAAGGAGACTAGGAATTAAAGAGACAAGACTAGGAATCAAGGAAACTAGGATTCAAGGAGACAAGGACACTAGGAATTGAGACTAGAAAATAAGAAACAAGACTAGGGATCAAGGAGGCAAGGAAACTAAGAATACAGGAGACAAGGGCACTAAAAAAAAACAAAAAAACAAGGAGACTAGGAATGAAGGAGACAAGGAGACCAGGAGTTGAGACAAGGTCACTAGGAATCAAAGAGACAAGAAGACTAAGAATCAAGGAGTCAAGGAGACTATGAATCAAGGAGATGACTAGATGAAGTCAAGGGGACTAGGACACTAGAGACATCAAGAAGAAAAAAAGTCAAGGGGCAGCTAGGACATTTTGCAGAGACAATTGGTGGAATGTGGAGTTACCATGATGAAAAGAAACAAAATGGGCATTCACTTTGGCAAATACGCCATGTTTTATGTATATATAGTATATATATGTATATATATTATATATTTAATACAGCTAATATTTATAATATATAAAAAAAAATTGGATTTGATTAATTTTCAAGAGCATGTGATTAATATGAGCGTTCATGTTCCTGTTGAGAAGTGTGGTCCTGTTTGCTAGCTAACCTGTGACTGTAATGTTACTTGAGAGAGACACTTTTAACGGCACAAATCAGCTCATTCGTTGTAATTCCAGCTAAGTCAGCTCTTTTTGGTCAGACTATGTTAAAATAAAGCTCACATTAAAGTCTAACTTGAGTAACAGAACTTCAGACAGAGCAGAGCCTTCAGCTATCTTCACACCCCCAGAGAAAGTTGATGGCATCAGATGCAAAGTATCAATACTGGAACTAAATCCAGATTTAGTCCTGGGCTAGACCATCACTAAACTAGGACCAAACCAGGACCATAGCAGGACCAAAGCAGGGTGAACACAGCCTAGAACTTACTGGTAACTGGCTCCTAGCAACAGGTCTCTGATGTTACATTTTTTTTTTTCATTGCCAAGGTTCATTCATAGCTTGTACTGTATTGTTCTTGTAGGTGGGCTGTGCTATCACAAGAGACCATCCACTGCAAAAAAAAGAGATCCAAGTGAGGTTCAGTAGCCTGAGTTTGAAATATCAATCTTCATTTGAGAAAATTGACAATTCATTTAGTTCACAGATCAATACTTTTAGAGTGGTTGTTTAAAGGTTTAATATGTAACTTTTCTGTTGAGGGTTTGCGCCACCTGTTTGTTTGCATGGAAGTGTTATTGCTTTGCATGGAATGGTCCACTGTCTATTCAAATAAACACCTAGACATCATGCGTTCTTACTGTAAGGCACAAAGCAATATCATCTTCATGGAGACAAGCAGGTGGTGTACCATTGGAAAACTACACAGTGTATCTTTAGAGGTCCTATCTTACACAAAATTGACTCTTGTGACCTTTATGTCCTGTTATGCTGTTACCTCCTCAAAAACATACCTGGAGTTGTGTTTAGTTTCATTCACACGTTTGAGTAATCCTGCATTATTAGCCTGTCTAAATCTCCAAAGCTCAATATGCTGTTCCACCTTATGATGTCATGAATCTGTAATTTTCAAGTTAATAGCTACCTTTTACCTTTACTTCAGAAGAGATTGGCAATTCCAGATCTGAAATCATCCAAATGATTCTAGTGAAGGTGTATGGAGATTAAAAACACACTGGGGCACTTATTGTAATACACCATGACATCACAAGGTGGAACAGAGTTTTTAGTTTTCTGTTTGAGAGAAGAACTCAGCCTAAATATGCAGGGTTTGTGTGTTTAACATGCGTGAATGAAACAAAACAACTCCAGGCATGTTTGTCATGAGGAAACAACATTAAAACATAGATAAAAAAAATAGCGTAATATGGGCCCTTTAAATAATTTATCATGCTTGCAGCAAAATGATTATCAAATCTGATTTGAGAATTAACTGAATTCAAATTCTCAAATCAAGATAACCCGTTTTAAATCCCAGTTGCTGTTCTTGCAGTGTGTAATATACTTCTTTTATTCTAGCTTTTGTTTTGTACTAACAGTTAGCCATTGGTGAAGCAAAGTTGTACTTGAGAGAGTGTATAAGCAGAAATATTTAATAAATGTGGACTGAAGAAATTTGTCTAATTTTTTTCACATTCAAAAACTTTTATTCTTACAGAACAGAATATTTCAAATGTAGCATCAGACATTTCAGACAAAAGGTTGTAAAGAGTTGTGTTCTGCTGCAGTTCTTTAAGTAATACAACATCCTGTGCGTCAGATTCCCTCCATGTGTCTCAATGGGGACTTATTCTGTGTAAAAGCTGCTAACCCTGTAGTTTAGACCTCTGCAAACATGTTCTGAAATGTCCCTGTGTGCCACATGCCCTCCCCGTGTGTCAGATGCCCTCCTCCGTGTGTCAGATGCCCTCCCATGTGTGTCAGATGCCCTCCCACGTGTGTCAGATGCCCTCCCACGTGTGTCAGATGCCCTCCCACGTGTGTCAGATGCCCTCCCCGTGTCTCCATGGAGTTCATTTGGGTTTGAAACATTTCAGAATGTGATGTTTCATTAGTTGGTTGAAGTTGGTTCATCCGGGACCACTTCTCCAATCCACTTGAGATACGGGGGGTTGCCCTGCTCGATGGGCAGACTGATGACCTCTGCTACCTCGTATGGATGGTTGGACCTGGCAACACGCAGTCGACAGTTATGGTTACAAAGCTTAAAAAAATAAAAATAAATGAAAACAGTGTGGCCATTAATATATTGGGAAGTTAAAGGTCCTATATTATGCAAAATTGACTCTTGTGAGCTTTAAGCCATGTGATAATGCTGTTACCTCCTCAAAAAACATATCTGGAGTTGTGTTTGTTTCATTCACACATCTTTGAGTAATTATTATTAGTCTGTCTACATCTCCAAAGCTCAAAATGGTCTGTTCCACCTTGTGATGTCATGAGGCAGTAGTTTTCAAGTTAACAGCTACCTTTTATCTTTAGTTCAGTAGAGATTGGCAATTCCAGAGCTGAAATGATCCAAATGATTCTAATGAAGGTGTATGATGGAGTTTAGACACACAGTGGAGCACTTCCTGTATTACCACATTACATCACAAGGTGGAAGAAAGTGTTTTCAGCCTAAATATACAGGGTCTTTGTGTTAAACATGTGAATGAGACAAAACACAACTCCAGGTATGTTTGTGATGAGGAAACATTAGATCAGAAAAGCGTGCAATATGGGCCCTTCAAAAGGAACTCTATAGAAGATTTTGATTAGATTTTTCATACACATGACCCGTGTCCCACAACACGAGGTAAACATCTTCAAATATAGCTTTTACTGATAACACTTCTGATACTGATGTATTCTTAATCACAACATTGGACATGATGCCAGGTTGTTTATGTTATAATTTAGTGTTTTGTTTCTCAAGATGATAATCCACTCAGAAAGCAGAAATCATCAGAATCAGGAGCCTCTCATATTGGCATCATATTGCCAGTTTCTATGCTGAAATCCAGTTGCTTTAAACCTAAAATGACTCTCTCTGATCTGAATGCCTCTACTAAAAGTCCAGCAACTGGAGACCATCATGAATCAGTGCTAGTGCAGCCTCTGCAGCTCAGTGAGTGAATTCTGGAGGTTCTGAGCTTTCACATGAGGCATGATCTATCCATAAACTGAGAATGAGACACACTTGGATGTGTCCTCTATCTGCAGGTTAAAACATGGCTGACCCTCCACGAGAAAGGCTACATAGTGCACCTTAAATATTGAGGAAATAGTCCTCAGTTTAATTCAATGGTAAATTGCCTGTTTGGTCCAGATCTAGTCCTGTGATTAGTCTTACTTTGGTCGTGAATCAATCCTAGTTCAGCCCTAGTTTACTTGGAACTTAAATCTATGAGCAGAGCTGCTCATCTCTATAGAGATCTTATATGTACCACAGTATGGCATCTACCAGGAGATACTTTAACACCATATCATGGATCATTTTAGGCAAAGTAAAAAACATCTTCATGGAGATCAGAAGAAAATTTACAAAGTTTACTTTTAAACATTTATCATATTTTATCCCCAAATTCAACTGTTGAATGACCGAAAGAACAAGATTGTGCATACAAAAGGTCAAAATGAGTTTCCTCCGCTGAACGCATGTCGAGAGGAGCTGAGGTGGTTTGGGCATCTGTTCAGGATGTCTCCTGGACGCCCTCCTGGGGAGGTGTTTTGGGCATGTCCCAGCAGGAGGAGGCCCCAGGGAAGACCCAAGACACGCTGGAGGGACTATGTCTGTCGGCTGGCCTGGGAATACCCTGGGGTCTCACCAGGGGAGCTAGAGGAAGTGTCTGAGGTGAGGGAAGTGTGGAAGTCCCTGTTTAGACTGCTGCCCCCACGACTTAAACCCGAATATGCAAAAGAAAATGGGTGAATGGACTCAACTGTTTCGTTTCCTTTCATACAGCCCTAGCAATATTTCTTAGGACCTTGAGATCCAGATTGGACATCCCCGTTCAGAATGAGGCTGAGGCTCTTACCGGACATATTCGGCCAGAGAAGGAACCTTGGAGCTTCTGGTCTTGATCATCTGCAGGAGGAGGAGCATCACAAACAGGCCTGTTGTGAACATACTTGTGCTTTATTACAGACTCACCAGCAGCACCTCGTCATCCTCCTCGATCTTCCCCTGCCATTCATATCTGCACAAAGAGGACATGTGCACAAGGAGGTTTGTGATGGCAGAATTAAAGAGGGGGTATTTTACTTCCACGAGGTATTAAATGATACCACATAACAATTTTTACCTTTTGTTTTGAAAATATTATATTCACCCCTAACAACGTATTAACATGTTTTATAAGCTTCACTTTTGTTTTTGAAGCTCTGAGTCTCCCCTCCCTTTGCTCTCCTCATTAAGGCACTCCCCCTTCAGAGTTCTATCGCAACACAATCAGCGTGCATCCTGCTATGAAATGACACATTGCATCATTTGTCTAATTGCTGTGTACAGTTTTGTATCATGTTTTTGTATATTTATGGAGAAGTGTCATGAAAGAGCATGGATGATGCAGGTTTGTGGGTGGTGCATTGCACAGAATCTTACAGCTAACCATTCGGAATAGGGCCCAGGAGAGATCGCTAAATTACTCAAACATGCATTGATGACTGAACAAATTTATAACATGGTAGAATGGTAGAAAGCCCAGAGTGCAGGCTACATACAGTTGCTTTAACTACAGACACTAAGATGTCTGTTTGACTATGAATGATTGGTGATGATCTGAGAGACACTCCAGACATGACTGTCATATCCTTACACCGATTTGATGGCTGGGACAATGTTCACACAGGCGGCTAGCTTCCCCTGGACGATGCCCCTGTGGTGAGAGAGAGAGAGAGCACAGGGTGAACACTCACTTGGCCTGACACTACAGTAGATGTGGTCTTGTTCTGGAAAGTGCTGATGGCATAGTTTTAGATGGAGGGCAGGGGTCTATATAAATCTATGGGAGATGTACTGTGTATGAAAGAAATATCCAACCTTATGATCCACAAATGTCAAACCTTATCATTATTTGAAATTGGCTCCACAGACTTAAGCATTTTAAATCTTGTGGCTTCTTTCAAGTGACAACAGTTGGGGAGAGGGGGCTCCTCTTTCTAAAACTATTGTTAGAAAAAAAAAATCACTTCTGTTTATTTATGACAGAGAAAATGACGAACTTTGGACCTGTTTTTGTTTTATGTGGACAGACCCAGTAATTATAGAGATATTAACCATAAACCAAGTCAATATCAATCTAAAATCTGACAGAGTTCTGACTTTTTTCGGTGGAACAAGTAACTTTAATGACTCATTCTCAACTCCAATCACATAATGGGTGTCAGCTTCCTCTTATATGCAACATTTTGAGGCCATTTTCCCATTTAAAAGGATATGATATTTTGTTTTCAATTGTTAATCATTATGGCAACGGCCCAAATTAGTCATCATTCTGATACTCATTGGTGTCAGTGGTACTGGTGACATCATGCTGGGGGGGTTCTACATGTATGTTCAGCAGTTATCACGCGGAGACAATGCACACATTAGCAAACACTGCCAAATACACCACAGGAGCGTGTGATCAATACGAGTGTTCATGGTTTAGGAGTTTGATTTTCAACAAAAAAGGTGAAAGTGACTAACTGAAAAACTGTTGGCTAATTCTAGCTAGCTTGTGATTGTAATGTTATTTGAGGGGGACTTGTTTAACAGCACAAATCAGTCTTGAGTAACTTGAGCAACAGAGCTTCAGACCCAGCAGTGCCTCTATTTAGTAACACACACCAGGCAATGTTGATGGCATGAGTTGCAAATTATCAATGACATAGTCTCAATATTATCGTTTATCGTAAAATGTGTTATGGTGACAGGTCTATACAGGCCCTGTGTGAGGTGTGCAGAAGGCTAGAGCCTACCGTGCCAACTCTAGCGCAACTGTGTGGTTTGGGCAGGTGATGAAGGCCGCCGAGTGCGTGCCCGGAGAGTACACTTCTGATGCCATGGACAGTGCCCTGGAGCCAATCCTCTGGAGCAGGGGGAGCATGCACAGGCTAAACAGCACCACCTAGGGAAGGCATGGGACATTACTGGTATCAGCCAGACTCATCCAATGCTTTTTAAAGGGCTCCTATTACTCCATTTTCTGATCTATGCTATAGTGCTGTTTCCTTATCACCTGGAGTTTTGTTTTGTTTCA
>JAIEZT010001373.1:40000-188777 GCA_019594935.1 Periophthalmus modestus
TGGGTATAAAAGGAGCAACCCTGAAGGGCTCACTCATTCACAAGCAAGGATGGGGTGAGGTTCACCACTTTGTGAACAGTTGCGTGAGCAAATAATTCAACAGTCTAAGAACAACGTTTCTCAATGTACAGTTGGAAGGAATTTAGGGATTTCATCATCTACTGTCCATAATAATATCAAAAGATTCAGAGAATCTGGAGAAATCTCTGCACATAAGCGTCAAGGCCAAAAACCAACATTGAAAGCTCGTGAACTTCGATCCCTCAGGTGGTACTGTATTAAAAACAGACATGAATGTGTAAGTGATATTACCACATGGGCCCAGGAACACTTAAGGAAGCCATTGTCAGTTAACACAGTTCGTCGCTACATCTCCAAGTGCAAGTTAAAACTGTACCATGCAAAGTGAAAGCCATATATCAACAACACCCAGAAACGCTGCCGACTTTTCTGGGCCTGAGCTCACTTGAGGTGGACTGATGCAAAGTGGAAAAGTGTGCTGTAGTCTGACGAGTTCACATTTCAAATTGTTTTTGGAAATCATTGACGTCTTGTCCTGCGGGCCAAAGAAGAAAAGAACCATCCGGACTGTTATCAGCACAAAGTTCAAAAGCCAGCGTCTGTGATGGTATGAGGGTGTGTTAGTGCCCATGGCACGGGTAACTTGCTCATCTGTGAAGGCACCATTAAAGCTGAAAAGTACATACAGGTTTTGGAGCAACATATGCTGCCATCCAAGCAATGTCTTTTTCAGGGACGTCCCTGCTTATTTCAGCAAGACAATGCCAAGCCACATTCTGGACATGTTACAACAGCATGGCTTCGTAGTAAGAGTGCAGGTATTAGACTGACCTGCCTGTAGTCCAGGCCTGTCTCCCACTGAAAATGAGTGGTGCATTATGAAGAGCAAAATACGACCACAGAGAACCCCAGAGTGCTGAGCAACTGAAGTTGTAAATTCAGCAAAAATGGGAAAGGATTCCTCCTGCAAAGCTTCAGTTAGTGTCCTCAGTTCCCAAACGCTTATTGATTGTTGTTAAAAGGAAGGGTGATGTAACAGAGTGGTAAACGTGCCCCTGTCCCTGCTTTATTGGAACGTGTTGCAGACATCAAATTGAAAATGAGTGAATATTTGCATAAAAACAATAAAGTTTATCACTTTGAACATTAAATATCATATCTTTGTAGTTTATTCAGTTCAATATAGGTTGAAAAGGATTTTCAAATCATTGTATTCTGTATTTTTATTTGGTTTTACATAGCGTCCCAACTTCATTGGAGTTGGGGTTATACACAAAATGGACTCTTGTGTGCTTTAAGCCTTGTTATAATGCTGTTACTTCTTCAAAAACATACCTGGAGTTGTGTTTTGTTTAATTCACACGTTTGAGCAATCCTGAATTATTAGTCTGTCTACATCTTCAAAGCTCAGAATCCTCTGTTCCACCATGTGATGTCATGAAGTTGTAGTTTAAGTTGGCATCTAGCTTGTATCTTTTGTTCAGTAGAGAGGTACTTTCCATTGCTGGAAATTACCCAAATGATCCTCCCCAGACACCTCCTCCAGCTTGTCAGGTGGGACCCCAAGGCATTTCCAGGCCAGTCAAGAGACATAGTCCCTTCAGCATGTCCTGGTTCTTCCTCAGGGCCTCCTCCTGGTGGGGCATGCCCGAAACAGCTCCCCAGGGAGGCGTCCGTCCAGCACAGATGCCTGAGGCACCTCAGCTTGGAGTAGAGCTGCTGTTCCTCCTATCGATCTGGAGGAACAGCAGCTCTACTCCAAGCTCCTCCTGTGTGACTGAGCTCCTCACCCTATTTCTAAGGAAGCACCCAGCCACCCTGCGGATGAAACTCATTTCAACCACTTGCAATGTTGTTTTTTGGTCATTACCCAAAGGTCATGACCATAGGTGAGGGTAGGAACGTAGATCGACCGGTAAAGGAACTATAATCACAGCTTTGAAGACGTAGACTGTTTAATAATGTAGGGTTACTCACACAAGTGTGAATGAAACAAAACACAAGTCCAGGTATTGTTTTGAGGAGGTAACAGCATTATAACATGGCTTCAATCTTACAAGAGTCCATTTTGCGTAATATAGGACCTTTTAAAATAAAAATGGTTCCCTTACTCTGGTGATGATTTATAAGTCATGCCTGTTTTTCTTGCTTGGTTTGTATCGGTCTAATCCAGTCTAGTGCATCATTTTGTTGCGGTGGAGAAAAGAATCACTGGTTTGGCCGTTATAGAAAGAAAAGTCACAGGGAGGTACAGCAAAAGTATAGAGGTGTGTATAGAGTGTGTGTTTTATGTGTCCAGAGCCAGAAGGTGCAGGAGCGGCTGCAGGAGCTTGAGCAGGAGGTGTGTGGAGGAGCTACAGCCGTGGTGGCCCTCATCCTCAACAACAAGCTCTACATCGCCAACATGGGTACACACACACACACAAGGACCATAGACTGCATATATAATTGGACATAGCTAACCGGCTAGCCACCGCGTTTCATATAGGAAGCATGGGCGTAGTTCCTGGCTCTATCGACTCCAATTCACTAGACTCTGTCTCGTCATTTTGATTTGTAAATCAAGATATGAACATTAATAACGGGCAAATCGGGCCTTCTTGCCTTTCCTTTCATCCCAGAGGTTGCTCTCGCTAGCGTTAGCAACAGATTTGATTGCCAATGTTGCAAAGTGCCCGCTACCTGCTAAACCAGTAGTGTGTGCGGGAAGAGGCGTTACCTTCAACAGCCTTGCTCCAGATTGGCTCTTTGGTTGCTATGATTGCAGTCAGAATTCCAAATATGGAACTTGGCTCCAAATTCACGCCATAACTGCAAGCCCCGATGAGTTTCATTTGACTGAAGCTGAACAGTATGGGTGACTTCACACTCCCTTAGTCCACTTCTTTATACAATCTATGGTACACGCACACATGCGCACTTGCAGACATCAAACCCTCTCCTCCTTAGGCACGTGTGTGAAGTAGAGTAATAATGCATAAAACTGTGAAATGGTCTGGAAAAGTGCTACTTCAGACTCACTTGTATGTGTTGTTCTGTGTGGGACAGGCACAGACCGAGCCCTGCTGTGCCGCTCCAGCAGTGATGGGCAGAACCAGGTGCAGCAGATCGGCCGTGCCCACAGCACCGACAATGAGGACGAGCTGCACCGACTGGCCGCGCTGGGTGTGCTCTTTTGTTTACTCTTCAACATAGTTTTAGCTAATGTATCTGTCTATTTTTTAAGTAGCAGTGAAGAACATCCATATTTAGTAAATAACTGTTGTCCCGAGCTATCTATTGATACTTTGCAGCATTCCTTAGAGGTTTGGGGCTAACTAGAAGCATGCTCTGTCTGAGTCTTTGTTAGACTTTAATATGACCTTTATTTTAACACAATCTGATCAAAAAGAAATGGCTTAGCTGAACTACAACAGGTGAGTTTGTTTGTGCTGGTAAACAAGTCCCTCTCAAATAACATTACAGTCACAAGCTAGCTGAGCATTAGTCAACAGTTAGTCACTCTCACCTTTTTGTTGAAAATAAAACTCCTAAACAAGATCATGAATGCTCAAATTGACAGAGACACAGGCCCCTGAAAATGTGCTTTTTAAATCCATTTTGTGTTTTTTCTTGAGTTTTTAAAGTACAGTATCTTAAAACATTTTTAGTAGTGTTTGCTAATGTGTGCATTGTGTCATCATGGTAACTCCTGAATATGCCATATGCCATACACATGCATGTAAAACACCCCCAGCCTGATGTCACTACAAAGTATCAATACTCTTATCCAAAACCTTCTACCTAACCTCCTTCACAGCCAGTCAGAACTAATGATTGAACATCATTTAGCCATGTCATACTGTCACATGGAAGAAAATAAGTACTGAGAACAATGGTGTCTTATACATAGACTTTATAAAGAAGTGGACTGGGGAAGTGTGAGTATTTTCATATATGTATATATTTTTTTGCTCAGCTGTGAAGGAGTTGGAGGAAGAGGGAGTAGGAATTGATTTTGGAAAGGGCTTGACTGACTCGTATTAGGACAGATTCACAGATAGTCTTGGTATATTTATCTTAGTTCCTTGTTTCTCCTCTTCCTCTCTCTGCTCCCTCTCTCCTCTCTCCTCCGTCTCTCCTCCGTCTCTCCTCCGTCTCTGCTCTGTCTCTGCCCCTCTCTGCTCCCCCTCTCTGCTCCCCCTCTCTGCTCCCCCTCTCTGCTCCCCTCTCTGCTCCCCCTCTCTGCTCCCCCTCTCTGCTCCCCCTCTCTGCTCCCCTCTCTGCTCCCCTCTCGGCTGCCTCTCGGCTGCCTCTCGGCTGCCTCTCGGCTGCCTCTCGGCTGCCTCACGGCTGCCTCTCGGCTGCCTCTCGGCTGCCTCTCGGCTGCCTCTCGGCTGCCTCTCGGCCTCTTTCGGCTGCCTCTCGGCTGCCTCTCGGCTGCCTCTCGGCTGCCTCTCGGCTCTCTTTCTCTGCTTTCTCTTTGCGCTCTCTCCTCCCTCTCTGTTCTCTCTTTGCTCCCTTTGCTCCCTCCGGTCCTCTCTGCTCGTCTCTGCTCGTCTCTGCTCGTCTCTGCTCGTCTGCTCGTCTCTGCTCATCTCTGCTCATCTCTGCTCCTCTCTGCTCCCTATCTGCTCCCTATCTGCTCCTTCTCCCTCTGCTCCCTCTCCATTCTTCTCTGCTTCCTCTGCTCCTCTCTACCGTCCCTCCTGCTGTTTGTCTCCTCTCTCTCTCCTCCTCTCTGCTGTTTCTCTGCTTTCTCTCTTTTCCCCCTCTGCTCCCTCTCTGCTCCTCTTTCTCCCTCTGCTGTTTCTCTACTCCCTCTCTACCCATCTTTGCTTCCTCTGCTCTCTCTCTCCCTCTCTGCTTCCTCTGCTCTCTCTCTCCCTCTCTGCTTCCTCTGCTCCTCTCTCCTTTCCCTCTCCTTTCCCTCTCCTTTCCCTCTCCTTTCCCTCTCTGCTCCCTCTCTGCTCCCTCTCTGCTCCCTCTCTGCTCCCTCTCTGCTCCCTCTCTGCTCCCTCTCTGCTTCCTCTCTGCTCCCTCTCTGCTCCCTCTCTGCTCCCTCTCTGCTCCCTCTCTGCTCCCTCTCTGCTCCCTCTCTGCTCCCTCTATGCTCCCTCTATGCTCCCTCTATGCTCCCTCTATGCTCCCTCTATGCTCCCTCTATGCTCCCTCTATGCTTCCTCTATGCTTCCTCTATGCTTCCTCTATGCTCCCTCTATGCTCCCTCTATGCTCCCTCTATGCTCCCTCTATGCTTCCTCTATGCTTCCTCTATGCTCCCTCTATGCTCCCTCAGGGGTGGACTCAGCGCTGGTCCGACAAGCTGGGCAGATTGCCGGGCAGAAAAGCACCCGACGGCTGGGGGACTACCGCGCCAAGATTCACTACAGCGATACCCACCTCCTCAGGCAAGGACCTCCACCCACCTAAGTCTGTGTGTGATCATGCATATCTAGTCCTCACAGTCACAGTATGAGTGGGATGATATATGCCCCGTCTTACCTCACCTAAGCCTGTCACGATAACTTATTTTGAATGAAGATATATTGCTACAGAACTGATATAATGATAATATTGGATCTACTTTATACCACTGACACAATAACAGGATAATCCCAGTGAACCTTTTTCACAGTGAACCTTTTGGGAAAAATATGACCAGCAATAAAGTGGGCACAATTAAACCCTTTAGTAGTCAATACTAGCCGTTAACTTTTGGCAGTATTTTTGAGCTGATATTTTTAGGCTGATATTTTGGGCTGATTTTGATTATTTTCCCCAAATGATGTCATTTAAATTTAATACAGACTCCCCCAAGCCCTTTTTTACCACCATCCTGAGAGCTGTGTAGTCATTTTTGTGCAGTTTTCTCTTTGTATTAAAGTGTTAGTATAAAGGTTTGTGCCTGTGCTAGAGATTTTAAGGCCGATAGTTCATACTCTTAAAAGTTGTCATATAGGCTTAGTACTACAAGAAAATGAGGAGGAAATGCCCTACAAGTGCAAAGAAAAGATGTACAAGACAGTTATTGTGTCTGAAAAATATTGTTCTTTTTATCATATATTGAATGATAAGTCGATTAACAGGCCTGGCCAGCATTAACAGGCCTGTTCTGATTGGTATAGTTTTAGCCTCTTCTTTGTGTGCCCAGCTCTGCCAAGGCAAAGCCGATCATTGCGGAGCCAGAGATCCACAGCCAGTCCCTGGAGGGGGTGAGCGGGTTTCTACTGCTCATGTCAGAGGGGCTCATTAGTGCCCTGGAGAGTGCCCACGGCCCAGAGCAGGCCAACCAGGTAATAAAACTGAATGAAGATCATTCTGTGACCACAAGATGGCGCAAATGTAAGACTATAATGGGCCATAGTATACACAGCCTTTATGTATTGTGGCTGTGTGCCCTGGTCTGGTGCATGAGTGAGAGAGGAAGGACACAGAGGATCTGTTGTGGTTGGGTTTATAACTTTCATTTGTATGTATTTGCATCAATGCAAACAATAGGACTGTTGCCATAACTCATTTCTGATAAGGATTTCTTTAGATTAGACTTGCTGATAACCATTATTTACCTATGTGTGTGCGATGGAACGTTAGCACTTTCATTATAGCAACTAACAAAATATAATATTTTTGTATGGTCAATGTTACTATTGAGCAGGAAGCTATGGCCAGGCCCACAAACTGAATGTAAAGTGGGAGAGAACGTCTTAACTCCTCCCACAACCACATTTTAAATATAGCTGGAGGACTAAAGTGGAGAGTGAGGGGAGAGGGGCGGGATCTGAAAATGTAAGTAACAGTGGTCTAGACTTCAAACTCTGCCTCTGCAGCCAGGTGTTTGTAATCAGAAAAACCTGGCTATAATCAGAGAAGTTCTTTGTGATGTCATGTGGTACAGGAGGCAGCACATACTCAGTTTTTGACAAAGCTGCAAATTTACCTAGTTTAAAAAGGAGTAGGGGTACACAGTACTATTATAACACCATATATAGAGTTTAGTAGCAAAAAAAAAAAAAAAAGATTTAGTGTTAAGTTCCACTTTATAGTTGCTGTACATTTTTCAATGAACTTTTCATGTTAAGATAAATAATAACATAATGCTACAATATGGTTGGTTGTACTGTGTTATGATTGTGTAAACCAGACATGTCAGACTCAGGCCCACGGGCCAAATTTGACCCTCGATATAATTATATTTGGCCCATGAAACCATATCAAATATGTATTGTATGCTGGTACGAATTAGTATTAGTGGTGAATGCTTTGCAGATGCTAATGAGTCATTAGCATCTGCTACCTGTCACCTCACTTAAATTTAATCCACCCTTGAACTTGAAACATGCAGATATTGTTGTGAAATTTTTCAATAAATATTTAGTTTGGCCCGTGACTTAGTCCCAGTTTTTAATTTTGGCGCTCTGTGAATTTGAGTTTGACACCCCTGGTGTAAACACTAACTGTTGTCCGGGTGACAGGAGATGGTTGCCATGGTGGCGGCGGAGCTGGCGCAGCAGTCTAATCTGGAGGCCGCAGCTCAGTCTGTGGTGGAGAGGGTCAAACGTGTGCACCACGACGTGTATGTGTCTGGCCGCCAGAGAGTGCCCCTCTGTGGGCAACACGAGGACATGACCCTGCTCATCCGCTGCATCAACTACCCCGGGCCAGACCCCCCTACACCCACGCAAGGTACTCCCCCACACCCACGCAAGGTATTCCCCCACACCCACACAGGGTACTCCCCCACACCCACGCAAGTTACTCTCCCATACCCACACAAGGTATTCCTCCACATCCACACTAGTTATTCTCCCACACGATGCTAGTTACTCAGCCACACCCCGCGCAAGTTACTCCCCCACACCCACGCAAGGTACTCCCCCACGCTCACACAAGGGACTTCCCCATGCAAGGTACTCACACGCAAGGTGCTGTCAAATGGCCACAGGTTTGTACCTTGTTACTATGGCAACTCGGTGCCAGCTCTGGTTAACCACGTTGGTGGAATGTAGCTGAGGGTTTGATGAGCCTGGATTGTCAGAATAATCCAGACTTTGGTCTACTCTAGTGTTGGCTCATGTGCTGTGTGTTCCATGTTGTCAGGGGGGCGGATCTACCCTGTGTCAGTACCCTACTCTAACTCCCAGAGCACCAGTAAAACCAGTGTGACACTGTCCCTGGTCATGCCCTCTATCTGCACCCTGACCAATGGGACCAACACCACCTCTGCGTTGGAGGAGGAGACCCCCACCCCAGGGTGAGCCCCCCTACACACACCATAACTACACATGGTTATCATGCGTGGAGAAACAATGGGCCTTATGCAACAGTGTTTTGTAAAACTAAATATTGTACCAAGTAAACAGCGCACTGCAAAACTCTCTGAAGGGCACATCACTTTATCTCCATGCAAATGTTAGTGCTTTGCTAAAACGTTTTAGTGTTGACTTAAAGTTATCTGTCTGCCATATATTTGGTTAGGGTTTTTATTACTCAAAAAAAACATGACCTGTTAGCTCCACCTGCTTCTCTTCTTGGCATCTTTGAGTGTCTTGAAAAGCGCTATAAAAATAAAATTTATTATTATTATTATTATTATTATCATTATGGAGATCTGTCATAATCTCAGATGGAGGGCAGGGGTCTATCTCTAAGGGCAATTCATTGTTTTTGAAAGAAATATCCAAATGTTGAGATTGTTTTTGTAATTGAAATATGTGTTAGGCCTAATTTAGATAATGAACAATGGCAGAACAATAAACACTAAGAAATGAAAGTACATATGACCAATAAATATTTAGAGTAGTTTTACAGCTAAGTTTCAGTTTGTGGAAAAAAGTTGAGAAGAAAAGTACAAAAATACACGAAGAGTTCTACAATAGAATGAGGGATTCTATCCATGTTTTATTTATGTCATTAACATGGAAAATTCTATCCAAAATGCAGTTTTGGCCCCACTTCACCAAAATTAAAATAAACTCTGCACGACTTCTAGTAAAACCCTAAGTGTAGTGATGTATTGTAGTGTTCTGGTGTAGGGAAACACTTCTTACTTTTTGTTGCTTGTTTGCTGAACACAAGGGCAATTGTAGGATATAACCCACACCAAAAGAAGTGCTAAACAAGAGCTATCCAACAGCAGTGTCAACTCAGCAGCACCAGTCCTAACTCCAGTAACTGACAATAGAAACTTCAACTTGTCAGCATAGCAACCAAGTTCCACATATAAAAGCTGTTACATACAAGGTGTTACTGTGAACCATAGACTAAAGAAGTGGACTAAATGAGTGTGACGTCACCCATAGTATTTGGCTTCAGTCAAATGACGCTCATCGAGGCTAGCGGTTAAAGGGGCAAATTTGGAGCCATGTTCCATATGTGGAATTCCAACAGCTTTGCTCTGGATTGCCTTGTTGGTTGTTATGAACCAACAAGGCAATCCAGAGCAAAGCTGTTGAAGGCAACGCCCCTTCTGCCTTCGCACTTAGCAGCGTTGTTAATCAAACCTGTTGCGAACACTAGTGAGAGCAACCTCGGGGAAATAAGGTGCTTAATTTGTGTCTTATTAATGTTTATATCTTGATTTATGGACTCAATAGCAAAATAAAAATACCAGGATCAGATAGAGTGGGTTAATACAATCTTTTTAAGACCAACAGGAGTCTGACAACAGCAATTACAAGGAGAGAGGTGTCAGTTTTTTAATATTAAGTAAATTGGAGCCAGTGTTGATAGAGCTGGAAATGTGCCCATATGCTCACTTTCTATTTGGAACGCAGTGGCTAAGTATGTCCATTTATATATACAGTCTACGTCCAGAACTAAACACAAAATATCAGATTGTTACACTGTGTTTTCATGAACTGAGTAGTCCAACCTCTCATATGCACTTTAACATAGAAATGATTACACATGTAGACAGATGTAGACATGCACACACAAACCAAAAATGTCACCAAATGAATCACTGCTTCATTTGCATCTGCCCTCCACGACATCCTGTCACACACAACACTGGCCAAAAACCTTAGACATTCTCCAAATTATTAGCCGAGCGTTCTGTCACCAGTCCAGTATTTCTGGCTCTCAAATGGTTTGGGCAGGTCATCTGTAGAATGAACTCCGGCACAAGAGTACCTGATTCACCTGTCACTTTATTCCCTCACTGTTTATTTATGAGGAACCAGTGCTACTGTTGCCTGGACAGAGCGTTTCAGTGCTACTTTACTCATTTACATCCATTTGACTATGCCAATGGAAATACTTGACTGGGATGCAGACTGGTTCTCTTTGTATCTTCTTCAGCGAAGAGCCTTTTACTCTGGCCTGAGACACAGAGGGGGAGGTGGTGACCAAAGTCAGGCAGAGCCGTCCAATCAAGTTTCTTAATTTCATTGATGCAAAGGAACAGGAAGTGCTCATTGGTCTTCTATCATTTTGAACTAAATCAAATATCTCTCACCTCAGATTCACAGAGGTTAGTGCTCATTGATTTCAGTACTTCATAAAGTAATGGAGGCCAGACAGTGTAAATTCTAAGAAAATGTCCGAAACCCTCACTCACAATGAACGCTAATGGATGTTGTCCTCATCTAACTATAAAGCATTTTATCACCTGATTATCAGGAAGTGCAGGTTAGCATACTAGTTGTTAACAGTTGTGTTGTGCCTTTAGGCACCCCAAGCTAGTCTCTCCTCAGTCTCCCTTCAAGTCTCTCCTTCCTCAGTATTTATACCAGAATTACAAAGCTACATACATATCGAAGGCAGGGTCACTTTTGTTTCACATCTGTGAGTTAATCAGCTTTTAGACTTAAACAAGTAAAACAACATAGTCTGTGGGATTGGAACCTTCTCTGTGTCAGTCTGTCAGACCCAAGTGGTCTGGGTCTGACAGACTGACACAAATCAAATGCACCTACACAAAGACACATGATAAGAATATTTTCTTCACAACATGAATACATATACATTTCATTCTTACTCACAAAGTGCCACTCTGGTCTCTGAAAGTTGTGAAAAGCACTTATAAAGTCATCATGGTGAATAATTAGGATGCTCAGAATGCATAAGGTAAGTGAGGAATAACTTTGGATCATTGCAAACTGTTTTGAATACAGTAAACATCAGATACAGCACTTTTAACTTTTCTCACCAAATAAATCTTAAAGCCTGCGCACAAATCTGCATAATCCCCGTGTGACCAGTCCTGTTAAAAAAGAAAGCAGTTGTGTTTAGATTCTCATCATCAAACCCTTGCCCATTAATTTAAGTAATTGAATATAATTTTACATCTGAGTAGTTTTCAGAGCCCATATTTTTTACTCCTACAATATCTTGTACAGTATAAGAGTACTCTTACTTGAGTAAAGTTGTTGTTTTGTTGTGGTTTCTCTTTCCACTTTATAGGAAACATTTGTGTTTCTTGCAGCTCCTCCAGATGATTTAGTGTCTCATTTTTGTGTCTATCCTTTGAAAATACCAGATTGTGCGCATCGTTTAATGTTATGCTTCCAATGAATCCCACATTAACTTCAAATTATAAGTCAGATCTTCTCTCCACATAGTTTTTTGTCTTGGTACTTTGAGTAATATTATTTTGAATGTATGGTGCTCTTACTTGAATTTTTGCCTAAACTCTGCCCAATTATGCTGCCCCAACTCCATACCTGGAGCTGTATTTTTGCTTCATCCACACACATTATTAATCCATGAATCCTAAGTCATCTTCTTTGAGCACCCAAAACTGCTCTGTTTGAATTTTGTTGCTTTATAGTTAAAACTCTGGACTCCTGCACAGTTTTAAGTCCATAAACTATCATCAGACTCATCTTATGGTCAAACTGTGTTCACAACAAAGTATTAGCATAGCATTTACTGGGGATAAGGAATAAGGAATCGTTTACATTCCCGTTGCTGTCAGCAGGGGAGCATAGTTTCCAAGTGTAGTTATTTTAAGTTAGAAAATGTGATTACTTAACTCAATTTGGCAAAAATGTGTAAAAAGGAATGAAAGCCACAAGAATGCATAATATGTGCTCTTTGGATATGTTGTTACTAGTGTGTGGACTACTAGTGTGTGGAAAACAACCCACCTTGCTCGAGGCAAGCACAGTCATGTCTATAGAATTACACTGTGTGAGAATGCTAGCATGAGGTAGTATCTTCAAATGTCCATTGGCTTAGTTACAGTGACCCTGCTATTCTAATATTTCTAGTGTTCTCCAGTTCAGTTGCATGTTGACCACACACATTCCGAGCTCTGTAGCATGTATTCACCACGTTGTGAAGGGCCTATTGTTCACCATGGGGTTGGGTAGAGCTCTGACGATCTGTTGAGTGGGTAGCTGGAGATTTAAAATGCAAGTATTGTGTGACCTGGTTGTATGAGAGATGGTTCACTAGCAAGGGCCACAACCTCAGAATGATCATGATAGATTGGGCCCATTCACACATGCAGCCTGACCCGGGAATTTACCTGCATTTTCCCAGAACAGGGTCATGTGTGAACAAAGCCAGAAACATATATATATATATATATATATATATATATACATATACATATATATATATATATACTATATATATATATATATATATATATATATCATATATATATATATATATATATATATATATATATATACATATATATATATATATATATATATATATATATATATATATATATATATATAATATTATATATATATATATATATATATATATATATATATATATATATATATATATATATATATATATATATATACATACATAGACATATATATAGATATATTATATATACATATATATATATATATATATATATATATATAAAGGGCATAGGACATGGCGTGCATTAGGTGTGGTTCCCAACCTTAAGATATCTTAACTTGTCTTTATACAATACATGTGCCAATGTGATTTTTTTTTTTTTTTTTTACAATACTGACCAAATATTTGTCATACTGTTGTGACTCATGTCTATATTTTAAAACCTAAGGCAACCTATTCCAAACTAATAGTAAGAAGGTTCAACATTTGCAGTGTGTTTTTTTTTTTCAAGCTAGACTAGTGAGTTGCAGTGGAAATATAAAAAATTAAGGCGAATGGACACTACCAGTCAAAAGTTTATGGCTTATTTTTCTTAAAAGTTTACTGCTTTCTACATTTTAGATACATACAGGAGACATCAAATATATGAAGCAAGATATGTGTAATTATGTAGTAAAGAAAAAAAGCATCCAGCCTTTGCTTTGTCGACAGGATTGCAAACCCTTGGCCTTTTTTCCATTGAGCTTCTTGATGAAGTCTCCTGAAATGGTTTTCAATTTACAGGTGTGCGATGTCAGGGTGCAAAGCTGTCATCAAAGCAAAGGGTGGTTATTTTTTAAATCTGAATTAATGCTAATCATGCTTAATATCTGAAAACTAGCTGAAATCTAAAACAAATTTGAAGTTTGTTTATTTATTTTTTGTTTACTATGTACATACTCCATATGTGTCATTCATAGTTTTGATGCTTCAAGGAGAATCTACACTGTAAATAATCTTGAAAATAAAGAAGAAACATGAATAAAATCCCACTACTTTACTTTTCTACTTGTATTTGTGCTAATTGCCATACATTTTAAGGTATTTATTGGAAAATATCGACCACAGCAAGACCAATGTCGGTATCAGATGAGGACTTATTTGTGACCTTTGTACCACTTTCACTGGAATAAGTCCAGTCAGATGAAAGATTGTATTTCATGATTGCATCATAAATGGGTGGTTGCAGACACAAGAGAAATATATAGTGACTTTAGAGGTAGGTTATCTGGCAGCCACCTGCTTGTGTCCATGGAGATATAATTGTTTTGCCTCGAATGTTCCACAGTATGACATTAAATTTGTTGCTTATCCAGTCACAGATGTTTTTAGGGCTCAAAAATATATTTTTTTAAAAAACATACATTCTTGCTGTCAGCAGGGTTGCCTCTCCACAGATTTGACCTGTAACTTGTCTGGGCAGGGTCACCTGTTTGTGTCCATGGAGACAGAGCTTAGTTTAATGCTATGCTGTGAAACATTCAAGGCAAAGCAATAACTACTTTGAGGAGACAGGCTGGTAGAAGGTCCTTAAAACAGAATCTGATTTTTACTGTCTTTAAAAATGTGAAAAACAGGACTAATTAATTTTAAACAATTTGTTATGCTTCACTTACCTTATGCACTCCGAGCATCCTGATTGTTCACCGCAAAGAGTTTATAAGCACTTTTCACAGCTTTCAGAGCCCAGGGCGGAGTTTCGCCGTCATGGTAAAGCTTATAATAACTAGTATACTAACGTGCACACAGCACACAGCTGTACTGGGGCAAGATACATTTTGCTCAAATACATGGAGAAAAATTAGATACAGGCCCTATAGACTGCCAGATAGATGTAGATATATAGACATGTAGGTATGTACTTTATTGATCCCGAGGGAAATTCATGTTTAGCTGCAGCAACATTTCCCCTGCTCTTCTCAGTCACCTTTGTGTCTCAGTTAAAGTTCCAGTCTAACAGGAGGGCTGTTCAGGTAAGGTCAGCTGTCTGAGTTCTTAGTTACCAGCTTCCAAAATAGTAAGTCAGCCAATCAGTAATCAGCTTCCAAACAGTCTGAAATTGTCTGTGGAAATCCACAGACAATAATAGTTTTACTAGAAATTTGAAAAAGTACATTTTAAATAATCAAATGTGTCCACATCAGTCTAGTTAGTTGGTGCTGCTCTGTCCTCACTGTACATACCTGCACTTAAAGATTTTAATATTAGTCTGGACTGGGGGGGACATACTGTATTGGACATGGGGTCATTTTATTTATTTATTTTTTTTTTACTGTATTTAATTGTTATTGTTGTATGGCAAATTGGTAGTCATATATTGTAATTGTTTATTGATATGTGTTTTTTAATGTGTGTTCACCTGCCCAGGGACTGCAGATGGAAAATAGCAGTAGCTAAATCTGGTACAAATCATCTTTTCCTTGTAAGATTAATTAATTTGTACATGGTCCCTGTCAAATAAAGAATAAAGAAAGAAAGAAAGTTCCTCAAAATCTCATATGATATTAAAAATCATGGACCTTTTCATATTCCAAAAAGGTTAATTTTGCCTTCTTTTCTTAAAATTGTCTGTTAGATGAAACCAAAAGTAATTTGTTTGTTACCTTTGTTTTTACTTGTCCTGGACATGTTTGTTGCTACTTGTCTTGCAGTGATTTACACAACTCAGAAGAGAGTCAGGAATTTGATGGAAATGATGTGTCTTACACACCTACCTACCATCTCAGACCACTGCAAAAGGCAGAACCACGCTATGGATTGGGACGGAGCCAAAGTTATTGGGACAGAGGACATTAAGCACCATTGCTGGATAAAAGATGCAAAAGAAATCCTGAAATGTTCCCATAATACACTGAACTGAGACAAGAGGGCATTCTTGCTTTCCCACAATCATGACACTGTTCTGAAGAAGTTGGATAGCGGAGGGCGCTATCATACTTCCTCTCCCGGAAGGAAGACCGCGCCAAAGTAAATCAGCCGTAAGACATGTCACAGCAACATCACCTGATTCTTCTGAGGATGACTGCAGACAAATAATCCAAACATGTTAAGGTAAACTGGTCTGTTGGATGAAAACAAAAAAAAGTAATATGATATATTTATATTTACATAATGTGATGCGTGTAAAATCGTTTCTATACATTGAGTGTGTGCTCTGATGTGTGCTACAGCAGCCAGAGCCCCACCACCACCCTGCAGTCGACCAACACTCACACCCAGAGTTCCAGCTCGAGCTCGGGCGACGGCAGCCTGTTCCGGCAGAGAGGTAGCCAGGCAGCCCAGCCCGACGAGACGGGCCGTGTGCCGCCTTACGTGGACTTCAGCCACTTCTACCGCCTGTGGGGCAGCGAGCACGGGGACCTGCCCTCTGACCTGGCCTCTGCTCCGGCCGGGCTGGGGCCACAGTAGCTCCTATGCTCATATGGACATGAGGGGAAATGACTTTCTGCTTTTCTTTACAGAGCATTATAGGCTCTGACCAGAACTAAATCATGTCTAAACCAGGCCACAATATTAAAGCAGACCTATTGTGGTTGTATCTGTAGTTATAATTATAATCTATTACACCTGTGCACCATTATGTTATAATTTGCACATTTTAAATGTCAATATTCATCTAAAACGACTTAATAAAAGAAGCAAGTCAGGTGATTTTCACATTAGAAAACTGCGAGGTCCAATGGGAGCTGACGTCGCCGTAAACATCACAACAAAGAGCCATGTAGCACATCCGATGGATAGATGCAGATCATGTTAATGAGCTGCAGATTTTTTTTCATCTTTACCAAAATGGCGCTGCTGAATCCTATGTGTATAACAGGTTAAGAAAATAGAATTTGAGAATGAAGTAGGTACAGAGCAGTGCACCAGTGGAGGTGAAAACATCTTTGCATCTTCAAAATAAGCAATTAAAGATTACTCACGCATCACTCCACAAACTTCAGGTGAGCAAATGGTAAGAGGAAACAAGTAAAACATGGTGAAAAGCTCTAAAAAGTCCATTTTGTATAAAAGGTCTGATTTAAATGAGGACTACAACAAGTATTAAAATCACAGCGAAACCTGTGTTGTCAGAGCCTTAATCTGCAGATAGAAGACACTAAACAAGTTTTTCTTCATTCTCAGTATATGGGCAGGCCTCATGTGAAAGCTCAGAATCTCCAGAATTCAGTCACTGAGCTGCAGAGGCTGTACTAGCACTGATTCATGATTGGCTTCAAGTGCTGGTGTTTAGGAAGTGACCCTTCAGATCAGAGAGCGTCCCCATCTAATCTGCTTTATAAGCCTAGGAAGCTCCTTTCCTTATTGTTGACCCAGGCCCAGGAGCATCCCAACTGATCAGTAAAGTTAAGAAGTAAGGAAAGTAGCTCTTTAAGCATAGGAACCTGACAAGGATTCTAACCAGCAGAATCCAGTACACAGTGCACAGATTGCACTGAGTTGTTAGAGGTGGCAAGATGAAGAAATGTACAAGTTACAAGTGTAAGGCATTATTATTATTATTACAGTGTCGGCTCCCATTGATCACCACAGTTTTCTAACGCGGCAAACGTATTTATTTTATTACATCATTTTAGAGTAATTTTGTGATTTTAAATGTCCAAGTTATAACAATGATTCATGGGTGCCATAGACAAGCACAATATATCTGCCTGAAGGTAAATTATTTTCCAATTACAAGCCTGCTTTGTTTTCAAGTTTATATGTGAAGCATGCACCAATACAACAATCACAATCTGGAATGCTCTTAGCTCTTCTTTATTAAAGGGTCTGTACCTGATTTTAATCTATTCTTGTGAAGATAAATGCTCTTTACATTATGCACTGTTTGACAAAAGCTGCTAAATAAGCAAAAAATGTACACTGCAAAATATAATCTGTTCATTTTACATAGCATTTTCTCACACTATAACTAATACAGGGTCAACTTTTTTATCCAATCAAACACATTGTTACTAAGAATCTTAGGAAACCAGCTGCCTCACAATACCACAGACACTTAATTCTCTGTCATGGTGCATTTTCAAGAGTCACTTAAAAGCAAATAGTAGCAGTTTATTTTTGTAAAGCCAAAATTACAACGGTAGTTGCCTTTTAGGGCTGAACATGATAATTGATTTAACCAACCAAAAGTTAGAAAATCAACAGTGCATCAGACATTGGTCAATAACAGACAAGCAAATTAATCAACAGAAAACAATGCAAATGGAGAAGTGTTCTAGACCCCCCTCCTCGGCAAGGAAAAACAAAAAACAAAACAAAAAAAAACAGTGGGGAAAAAGAGAAACCTTAAGGAGAACCACAGTGAAGGAGAGATCCACTCCTATGCACGGGCAGCTGCAGATGTGTTCAGGACTAATCTGAATCCATTTGCAGATAGAGTTCAAGACTGTAGGGCCAGAGCCCACTCAACTAAGGGAGAGAGGGAGGTTTATCCATGGTAGGTTGGGGGTCATCCTGGCCAGGTATTGGGCCATCCAGCCAGGTGAGGGAAGGGAGGGTCCGGGTGCACGGAACAGGATCAGGGCACAGGAGGGCATCCAGGATCCAGTCATCACCGGGCAGTCAGTGGTCAGGCATCTGAAACATTTGCACAGGACATGTGAATAGCAATGAACAAACTCCAGGTAAACTGAAAAATGAATGTTGTTTGACAGGAAAAGTTTGAGAAAACAGAGGTCAAACAGAGTCAAGTTACCATACGCCTCCCAGCATAGCTGCTTCTAGCGCAGTTTAACTAGAACTGCAGGACTGAACATAAGCTTATTCAAAGAGGAGCGTTTTAAGCCTGGTCTTAAATGCAGAGACTGTGACGGCCTCTTTAATATGGGCAAAGAGCTGATTCCATTACACTGGGGCTTGGTAAGTGAAAATTCTTGATTTAAAAATTCTTTCTCCTGCTTTTAGACACTCTAGCAACCACCAGTCCAGCATTTTGAGAGTGGAGTGCTCTGTTTGGATGATATGGTACTATAGATCTTTTTTTTTAGTTGTGTCATGGTGCAATATTACCAGTGTCGAAAGGACAACAGATAAAATTAGCCTGGGCTAAAAGGGCTAAAAGTTCAAACTGAAATATGTTCCTTGCTCATTGAAATCTGGTACTATAGGCCTTGCAAAAAGTTGAGACATATGCAATACAAGAGTCAAAAGAACTAAGTGGGCAGGGTGTTCAAACTGAAATGTAATCATGTCGAAATCTGGTACAGGCCCTTTTCATCAATGCTACAAGGTTGTGCTTAGTAATCATGTAGTTTTTAGATTCATGTTTAAGTGATCCAATATCAGACCGATTCACCTCCCCATCCCCGCTCAATTTCAGTACTAAGGAATGGCCTTGATATTCAATACCAATTCTGATACCGCAATGATAATAAAAAAAAACCTCTTTCTTTAGACAATAGAATGTGATTTTCCAAATTAAATGTGAGTACTTCTTCTATATTATACTTTCTTTTATATGTTACTGTCAGCTTCCTGAAGGTAAAAACCGTAGGCAAGAGTTGGAGAGCCAGGCAATTTCGTTATTCGGTATTTATTCAGCAGATTTAAGGCATCAAACAATCAAATCAACACCAACAGTCACTTGACTATCTCCTGCTTTAAAACTGCTAACATAGCTCCTTATATTCCTCTAGCACACGTCATGACCATGTTTAAGTTTAGCTTGAGTACTGTCATGATCTCTGCCTGCTCCTGCCTCCTGTGTCTCCTCTCCCCCTCCCTCACCTGCCTGAGTCCAGAGCTGGGCGGAGCCCTGGCTCCTCCCGCACACACCTGCAGCCCATCAGGGCAATTAACGCAGCTGCAGGTGGATAAAAGGAGCCAGGACCAATGTTCCCTCTAATTTTTTATGTATCTGAGCAAACACACAAACTCCCTGAGCGCTCTCTTGACCACCGTGAGCACCATCAGATGTGCACACTGTGAACACGCGAGCATAACATCCAAACAACTTACAAGATCTATTAAAAGAATCAAATTACAATAGTAATTACTGTCAAATTACTTTTAATACGAGATTTTGTATAATTACAATGAAATAGACAACGATCTTGTCCATAACTAGTATTACTACTAGTACAGTACACTATTAGCAGCATATTTAACTGTGACAAAATATGAACAGCCAACTGAACCAACTAAAAAAAATAAACTCAATTGAAACTATTTTGAAAACATGCTTAGATTTTTTTTTATATGAAGATCCTGCTATGCACTGGGTAAGAGAGTCTCACTATAGTCTAGGAGAGTCCAACTGTGGTCTGGGAGAATCCTACTGTTCTTCTGGGAGAATCCTACTGTTCTTCTGGGAGAATCCTCCTGTTCTTCTGGGAGAATCCTACTGTTCTTCTGGGAGAATCCTACTGTTCTTCTGGGAGAATCCTACTGTTCTTCTGGGAGAATCCTACTGTTCTTCTGGGAGAATCCTACTGTTCTTCTGGGAGAATCCTACTGTTCTTCTGGGAGAATCCTACTGTTCTTCTGGGAGAATCCTACTGTTCTTCTGGGAGAATCCTACTGTGGTCTAAATGAGAGAAATCCTGCTGCTGTGGTCTGAAAGAGTCCTGCTCCTGTAACTCTGTCTGTAAAATATACAATTTGACAGTTTTTATTAGCATTTGTGCTGCTCAAACAAGAAACAATATTTAATTGCTCTGGAGGAATTGAGATATGCACATCTTTAAAAGAAAGTTTTGTTCACATTATATAATCTTCACATTCTGCACAATGGCATGTGCTGTAGCACACGTGATACACTGAAAATTACATCAACTTTGTAAAATATATGATTATAGTTAATTTGCATTTCTTCTACTCAAAGTAAAAGCATTTAATGGTTATTATCCTTAATAAATTAAAATGAATAATAGCTCAACACTAGAATAATCACAAACTGAGAATTTAAATGTCACCTTATTTTTCCCGTCTGTCCTTCTCACTTCTGCAGTAGTTGTTCGCCTTATCCAAGTTGATGAACCGCATTTCTTTTTTATTCTGGCTTGGTCAGTGCCACTGCCCGTTCGCTTCGACACTATTCTGAAGCGAGCAGCGCCTTGCCTCATTCATGCTGTGTATTCGTCCTGTCGTCGCCGATAGACTCGCGGTTGTGGAGTTCCGATAATGGTAAGTCCTGTGCTTTGTGTAAATTCAAACGGCATCTCAAAGCAGAGGCACGGGGCTCTTTAGATATTTTACTGTCATAACGATAATCTGCCTCTGTCCCTCGAAGACGACGAATAAGAGCGAAGGAGCCGCGGGGATTTTCCCGCTCTCTTATTCAATGCGTCAAAGAAAAAATACGGAAGGATTTGTAAAACAGAGGTAGAAAATATGCAGTATATTCTGATACTTTAACATGATTTTTATGGATAAAAAATAATAAAAGTCTAGGTGAGTTGTACTGGTCTATAGTGAGCTCAGTCCTTCACCTGAGTCATTTTGCAACATAAACACAGGTGGCCAACAGTATCAATGATGTGAGTGAGCTACGTGAATACGTGAATACGTACGTGAATCATCATTGTCTGACCACCAGTAACCCGTCACTCTCTGTCAATGCGGAAAATGGTACAAAATATATGATGCGTTTATTTTATTAAGGATTGGTTTTATTTTTTGTGCGCAGCGCAGTTTTTCTGTGCGCGGAGACAGTAGAAGTAGTGCGCAATTGCGCACGCGCGCAGCTTAGAGGGAACAGTGGCCAGGACCCAGCTCTCTTTGCCAGGTCGTCTGTGTGTCGTCACACTGGGTGTCGTCGTGCTGTTCGCGTCACTGTTGGTCCTCGTGTCTCTGCTGTGCTTCCTGTCCGTGTCCTGCCTGTGTCCTGCCTGTGTTCTCCGACCCTGTCTCCCGGTACCGGGTCTTGTCTCGTCGTTCCCTGCACCTCTGGACCCTGATCGGCACCCCTGCACCCAGCTCCTCGTATGTCCTCCTGTCACCTGTTGTGTCTTGTTCTGTAAATAAACACCCTTAAACTTGCCCCGAGTCCCGCATCTTTGGTCCACCTCACACCCCACATTACGACAGAACGACCTGGCCATCCACGGACCAAGCAGACTGTGTACCTGCCTGTCTACCCTGTGTACCTGCCTGTTCTCCGCTCCCCGCCTGGTTCTGTCCTGACCTGTCCGCTCCGGCCCTGGACCGTTGCGGCTCCGCTGGACATCGTCTTCTGTCCAGGGATCGCCTCACGTCTGCTACCCCTCATCTGGACAGTTGTAGCTCCGCTGGACACTGTATTCCGTCCAGGGACCTCCTCGTGTCCTTTGTTTTTATCCGGGCCGATGTAGCTCCACTGGACACTGTATCCCGCCAGGGACCTCATCGTGCCTCCTCGTCCTGGTCTGGACTATTGTGGCTCCGCTGGACATTGTCTTCCGTCCAGGGACCTCCACATGTCCTTTGTTTTTATCCGGGCCGATGTAGCTCCGCTGAACACTGAACTCCACCCAGGGACCTCGTCCTGATCCTTGTCCTGATCCTTGCCCTGTACCTCGCCATAAGCGGACCCCGTTTCTGGACATTTTTTTTCCCCCTCCTCCAGGCCCCCTCCACCCTCCCGATTTGGTCAAGCTCTTTGGGACGTCTGGGAGCCTTGGGGGGGGGGGGGGGGGGGGGGGGTGCGTTCGACTTTCTTCATTCTGCATGGTAGATGTGGTGGCAATGTCAGTTCGTTTTTGGGTTAGACTTCGTTCACTTGGGTCTACTGGCGACTTAAAGCAGTGTGA
The DNA here is from genome assembly GCA_019594935.1 of Periophthalmus modestus. Lineage (NCBI taxonomy): Eukaryota > Metazoa > Chordata > Actinopteri > Gobiiformes > Gobiidae > Periophthalmus > Periophthalmus modestus. The sequence continues at coordinate 62,325 of JAIEZT010001373.1, forward strand.
TAAGTGGTACCACACTTTAGATGCTTCATTCTGGACTTGTACTGATCTTCCAGTGGACTGTAGAACTTGATATGGACCCGTTTGATATGGTTGAATCCAGTTGTGCCGTTTGTGTACTTTCACATACACCCAAGATCCCGGGACTATGTTCATCTCTGGTTCGATTACATCTTCAAGATCATATGTTCTTTGTCTGCATTTATGTAGTTGCATCACTATTTCTTGGAGCTGTTGAACATATGAGTGATGTTGTTTATCCCATTCGATAAATGGGGTATCTTCGGTGAACGAGCCTTCTGGTTTATGCATTTCTCTGCCTGTTAGTAATAGATGAGGAGAGTATGACGTGGTTTTGTTCACACTGTTTCTGATGTTGTCGTAACGGTGAAGTGTGAGGCGGACCAAGAGATGCAATACTCGGGAAGGTTTACAGTGTTTATTTAAAGTTAGTGAATACTAATGCTGTTCAGGGAGCAGGGGTAGTGGGACACGGTGCGTGGTGAGGTGAGTGGTGAGGTCCGGCCGGGGAGGAGAGTGGAGTGCGACGCCGAGGCCGAGGTCCGAGCGAGGAGTGCGGGTACAGGAGCAGGACTGGAGCAGGACGAGAGAGCCGAGACGAATAGCCGGGGGTGCGGGTGAAATCCAGAGACGAGGTGAGTAGCGTAGATAGGGTGCACTGTACCGGAGAGCAGGGAGAGCCGCAGCAGAGCCAGGAGCGCAGAGACGGGTGAGTTCCAGGAGTCCGGGTCTGGCAATAACAAAAGGTAGGTCAATCTTAGGCAAAGAGCAAAAAGACAAAAAGGTGAGTAGCAAGGCATTCACGTATGCACGTTGACGATCTCGCGTCGACTGTCTGTCTCCTGGGCTTCTTATACTCGAGTAGATGCGGGTGATTACAGATGAGCTCCAGGTGCGCGTGGGAGGAGCAAGACGCTCCTCCCACGATTAGCAAACGACAGACAGCAGGAGAGGGGGGGTAAGACAGGAGGGAAACAAGGCAGGAGTCACGTGACCGTGACAGATGTCCATCAGAACAAAAGGCAGGGCAGTGACCCAGTCGAGTTTGGTGGTTTTCCAGACCTTTGCAAGTTTTCTCTTGACAGTGGCATTCATTCTTTCACAAACTCCTTGACTGGCAGCATGATAGACAGTTCCAAAACGTTTGGTGATGTTAAGAGCCTTTAGCACATCACGAACTATTTTGCCAGTGAAATGTGTCCCATTATCTGACCTTATAAATTGTGGAATGCCAAATCATGGGAAGAAATCAGTAGTTAAGTGTTTAAATACTTCATTGGCAGTTTCTGTCTTGCAGGGGAACGCTTCAACCCATCTTGTATATTCACAGACTATGACCAGTAGATAGCGATATCCTCGAACTCTCATCTCTGGTCCCATGTCGGTGAAGTCCATGACGATTCTTTCAAAAGGCTTATTGGGAAGAGTGTAAGTTCCTGGTGGTGGTTTGCAAGCTTTCTTTGGAGTCATAGTTTGACAGATGTGACAATCGTCCATCCAATATTGCATTATAGACTTCATGTTTGGATGCCACCACAAATCGATATGCTTCAGGATAGCGTCGTAACTACGATGAGTTGGAGAATGGAATTCATCAAAGAGCATTTGTAGTAATGAGAGATTCCCGTAGCATCTTTTGTAACACCACGTTGTTTCCAAGCTCCATGTTCATATTGTCCAGCTGCTTCTTGAATCTCTCTTATGTATGTTGCATCGATCAGGTTTGCATCAGGTAGCTTCTCGATCTTTTCTTTGGCGCAAACAAGCATGTTTCTTGGATTGCAATTTGCAGCTTTCTTTGCAGCTTTATCTGCGGCTTGATTGCCCAGGGAGATGGAGTCTGTTCCCTTGGTGTGAGCTTTGCATTTCATGATAGTAAGTCTTGATGGCAATTGGACAGCGTCTGTCAGTTGCTTGATCAGTTGTTCACGCTTAATTGGAAGGCCGGTCCCAAGTTTGAAACCATTTCTGATCCATCCGGCTAGGGACAGCGTGACAGTCTTGTAAGCATAGACTGAGTCTGTATAGATGTTTACTGCTTTGCCTTCTGAAAGTTGTAGTGCTCGTAGCATTGCTGTTATCTCAGCTACTTGTGCAGAACCTTTTGTTATCTGCTGGGCTTCCATCGAACGATATTGGTTAGAGGGCAGTTGTTCCACTAGTGCGTATGAGGACACAATATGACCTTCTTTTGATCTGTATGCACAGCTGTCACAGAAAATGGTCATCTCTGGGTCTGAGAGTGGTCAAAAAAGTCAAAAGTATACTTTTTGTCAATTCATTATGTAAAAAACATTACACAAGGACTGAAATTTCCACCAAACTCCAGATGCGCAATTTGACTAAAAAAAGAACTCACATACATGCGCGCACACACACACACACCCACAGTATAAAATGTATACATGCATCAACAATAACAGACATAGACAACCTACAGCATATTGAGGTAAAATAAGATGTGCAATATATAAGGTGCAAAAGGTGAAAGTGCAATTGCAATTGTAAAGTGCGAGAGTGCTGAGCTGCCTGACATTATTATATGTGAAGTTGGTTTAGATGTCTCTAGCAGTAACAAATGTTCATCGTAGCTACTTCAATGTGTTGATCAGTCTGATGGCTTGTGGAAAGAAGCTGTTTCAAAATCTATTTGTGTGGCACCGCATGCTGCAGTACCGCCTACTGGATGGTAGGAGGGAGAACAGTTTATGTGCTGGATGGGTGGTGTCCTTGATGATGTTGATGGCCCTCTTCGAGCAGTGTGATGTGTATAAGTCCTGGATGGCTGGTAGTGGTGATCTGATGATCTTTTCAGCAGTCCTCACCACCCTCTGTAGAGCCTTCCTGTCCGCCACCGAGCAGCTACCGTGCCAGACAGAGAGGCTGCTGGTGAGGATGCTCTCAATAGTACCCCTGTAGAAAGTGATGAGTGCAGAAGTGGGGAGGTTTGCTCTCTTCATCCTACGCAGGAAATGAAGGCGCGTCTGTGCTTTTTTGACTAGGGAGGTGGTGTTTGTGGTCCATGTTAGGTTTTCTGTGATGTGCACTCCCAGAAACTTTGTGCTTTCCACAGACTCCACAACAAGTGGTGTAGTATACAAATCTGCTCTCACATACAGTTCAGTTTTGACTTTTTTTTTCACACACATGTGGAATTCCTTCAGTCTCCATATTGATATTTCCTCCTTCATAAGTGATATGGGATTGTTTCAAAGTCTTTGAAATATGGTTGGATCTTCGTGCAGTAGTGATGAACAGACGAGAGTCGAGATAAGCAAGTATCCCATGTTGGGTGTGCACCACCAGTGGATGATTTTGTACAATGTGTGAAGTCTTTTCAATTGTCTTTGCCAGAGCAGCCAGGTAACTAGCACAACCAGGTTGGGTTTGTTCATGGAGGTCCAGTTTGCAGGAGTAATGTTTCAGCACTCTTCTGGTCTGATGATGCTTTTGATAGAGAACAGCTTGGACGAATGATTGTTTCTTTGTCACATCCAGATGGAAGGGAATGTCATAATTTGGAGCACATAGGCTGCATGCTGCACAAATAGCTTGTTTTGTCTTGATGAATGCTTCTTCTGACTCCGTTGTCCATTGTAATTCAGCCGACAGATTGTGCATGCCATGTGGTTTAATGAGTTCTCGAAGGGGCGTCGTGAGTTCAGTATAGCCTCTCGAGAGTAGTTGCAGAGTCCCAGAAAGCTGAGCATTTGACAAACTGTAGTTGGTTTTGGGGTACTCAGCATCTTTGTTGTTGGTAGACACTCCTTGGGTACCATTTGACACCTCTCGTCCGAGGAAATGCACAGTTTGTCTGGCGACTTGTATCTTTTGCCTTTTGACCTCGTATCCCTTCTTTGACAGATGTGTAAGCAGTTGAACTGTGGCTTTGAGGACCTCTCTTGCCGTTCTTCCAGCGATAAGGATGTCATTCACATAAGTGATTAGAGTGCATGTCTCTGGAAACTTCAGATCTGCCAGGTCTTGTCTTAAGAAGTGGCTGAAATATCCGGGACTGTGTTTCCATCCCATAGGCATTTTTCTGTATGAATAGACTTTGTTTCTATGTTTGAATGCGAAGTATCTCTGGGATGAGGCCTCCAAGTTGATTGTGAAGAATGCATTGGCCGAGTCCAGGACAGTGTAGTATTTATGCTCTGGTGACAGATTATTCAAGGCGATGTAGGGGTCTGGCACTGGATATGACTCTCCAGCTGTAACTTCATTGATTGGATGGAAGTCTTGAACCATTCTCCAGTTCTGCAAGTCCGATTTCTTTACTGGAAAGAGAGGTGTGTTGTACTCTGATTCAGTTTCATATATCACTCCAGATTCCAGTAATCCATTGATAGTTTCTTGAATCCCAGCTACTTGATCTTCTTTGAGTGGATATTGGAGATGGTATATCAGCTTGTCTGTGGTAAGTTACACCTTGACAACATGTTTCGTCTGGCCCACATCGTTTGGGTGCATCATCCATATATGTGATGGCACTTGTGCAAGATATCTCTCTGTATCTGGATGATTCTCAAAAATCCGTTGTCTGGATTGCTTGGATGCTCTTTTGTTATCCTCAGAGCCCTGAGGTAGCACAATTCTGAATGTTTTGTATTGAGAGTTGTAGAACACACCGTCGATTTCAGTGGCTTCATATTGAAGACTGGAAGCCAGCTTGACCATTGGACCGAGCTGCTTTTGTGAATGATGTTTCGAGATCGCCAGTGAAACATGCGGCATGCTTTCTTCACTCCCCATGAAATATGGTTTCAGTTTTTCTGGGAGCAATACAGCAAGTGCCATTCCTTGAGGACCCAGGTAGAGACATGGATAGTTCACTTGAAAAGTTTGTCCATCCACCTTTTGCCATAATTCATCGTAGATGTCATCATCAAGCGTGGAGTAGTTTAAAGTCACATGCAGAGGGTCATAGGGCTCACTCAGGGGATATAACGATCTTGCCCATGTTTTGTAGTTTTGCCATAATGCTGATGCAGTATTTCCTTTTTCTGGATCTGTCAGTATTTCTGTCCAGTAGATCGTGACTTGTGACTTTGAATCTTGAGCGGCATCTGGAGAAAGGTACGGGATCTCAGTGGTTTTGCACGTAGTCACATTTCTCAGTATCTTGAGGGTTTCACTTCGGTCGAGTATTTTATGACCTTCGGGGCAAAACACCACTGATAATGATAGTTTTCACATCAAGTCTCTGCCACATATGGAGATGCTGCAGTCAGGTAAGTATAGGAATTCTTGTTTCACTGTCTGTTCGTTCGTTACTGCCAATGGGGTTTCCGACACCTCCTTGATTTCTCGATTGAGGGCCGTTGTAGATTACCATTGGCACATTTGGCATTGGCATAGGCTGACCTGGTTGAGTGTTGGATGTCACTGTTGCTGCTTGTGGTTGTTGGGTGTTCATCACCATCTTGATTGCAGTGGTTAATTGTTTTGTGACAGATAATATATCTTCTTCTGTAGGGTCTGACTGGATACTCATCACTTTCATGTTCTTTGTGGCAGATAGCACGTCTTCTTCAGCATGATCTGACTGTGCATTCATCACTTTTGTATTCTTTTCTTTCTTCTTCTCTTTGAGTTCAGTTTGGTATTTCTGCAATTGCAGCTTTACAGTAGCAAGCTCCAGTTCCTTTTTCTGTTCTTCGGACTCTTTCTTGTTCTTCTGTCACTTATTTATCTCATGATTGCAGTGGGCGTCGAAGTCTTCTTCAGTTTTACTGTACAGTCCCATCATATTTTGTAAGCTTTCTTGAATCTGAGCAGGCATCCCTTTGACCAGTACAGACCGGAACATGACGGACATGCCAGTTCCTGGCTCAATTTGTTCTCCAGTGACATCATGATATAGGTTTGTGGCACATTGCTTGAAGCTGTAATAATCTTCAGTGTCTTTCATTTGCATGGATAATAACTCTTAATAACTCTGTCACAATGCATGGGTAACGTGTTCTGAGTTCTTCTCTTAGTACGTCTCGGAAGACATGGATGGCATTGTTATTCTGTAGCCGTATTCTCAGTCTTCTTTCTATGGCATTTCTGATGTTTCCAGCGACTGTTTCGTCAGCAGCTTTGATGAGGGCAGCTTACATGTCTCCCCAACATAGTTTATCTCCATCCGTTTGTTTCAGGAGAGCTCTCATCCATGGTACACCTCCTCTGGTCAGTCTTGGCAAGTTGATCATTAGAGCACTCCAGTCTTTTAAGGTGAAGGGCTGGTAAACTACTTGACAGCCATCTGTCCTTATTGGATTGACAGGTGTTGGTTTCTTTTGTTGGGTGGGATTGATGACACCACTGATGCTTGCCTCTCTGTATCAAGTCTCTTCAAATGTTCCGCTGAATGATCCATCAACGGAAAAGGATCCATCATACTGTCTCATTGAGGCTTCAGCCATAGCACCTCCAGTGTCTTCCTCCTCCGACCTTGACAGCATACTACCACTTGTTTCTGTTATTATCTCTTGGTCCGGTTTCATTTCTTGTCTTATCATCATCACTTCTCCTTAGTGTCTTTCCAGTTTCGATGATATGAGCCAGTGCAGCTACCTGGCTTTGGACAGAGTCTATTTTTTCTTCTAGTTCTCTTGAGCATGTTTCAACAGATGTTAGAGCCAACTCTCCTCCGACTACTTTGTGAGTTATCTTTGGGGTCACGCACATAGCGGGGACTGATGTTATCATGGGAGCAGAGAATTTTCTCAGTTCTGGGTTTCTGCTGGTGGCACCTGCGTATGGTGGGGGCGGAACAGTCTTTTTGGGCCTCACATGGCGGTTTTCTTTGACCGGTGGTGATGGACTGGTTACATATTGTAGAGTACTGTCGAGGTGTGGAATGTCAGTATCGATGTTGTCTTCATCCCAGCTTAGGGACCTTTGCTCTTTCTCTGATATTTTACTGCCAGACCTTCCGCTGCCGGACCTTTCAAATTCTTCATCAGAACTTTCAGATTCTTCACAACCCATGTGGTGTTGCATTTCCATCGGAATTTGGATATATGCTTGCAGCAGGTTCTTTCAAAGTCTCTTTCAGGAATTCTTTTTTTTAAGATTTCGGCCTTCTCCTCTTCAGACAGTTCTCTCGTTTCTTTTATTACTTCTTCGCCATTCTCATCTCATTTTCGTACTTTTGTATTTTTTATTGATTCCTCATCTCATTCTTTTGCTTCTGTAAGTTTAATTGGCTTATTCTTCTCACTATAGCATTTCGGGTAGGTTCCAATTTGCACTGAGTGATCTTCTCCTTGTAGTAGTTCTTTATATTTTTCCACTGCTCGTCCGTTGGGGCAATTGCATTCTTTCCACCGTGGATCATTCCTTTCTTGACATATTTTTTGATCATGTCTTGAATGATGGCCTGAGTCTCTTGAGCCTTCGTTGGATCTGCTTCTTCTTGTAGGGCCTTATTTTTCCAGTATTCCAGCAATTGATCAAGCGTAATAAAGTGGGACATTATGTAACTTATATTGACGTATTTTGTTAAGTTATCCTCTCAGTTGCTGTATGATGACTTTGGGTGTTGCTTTTAATTTGTATTCAAGGTTTCAAGTTTATGAATTTGGCAGAATGAGTTACTATTTTATTGAACAGTTTGACTTTCTCTCATCTACCTGTGGGCATTTAAGGGTATTTTGATCTCGGAGGGAGCGTCTTCGTTTCCCTCTTCTTTTCTTTAATTTGGTTTCTAAAAAGAAAGAAAAAGACTTAACTTAGAAAGAGTTTGAAACTTCACCTAAGAGCCAAAGAGCCAGCATTATCTTATTGTAATACTTGATTGAGGTTTTTTATTTTGTTTACTTTCTTATTTCTTTATTTTTGTTTTAATGTATTATTTTATTTATTATTTTAAATTTTTTGGAAGTTTTGTTTTTTTATATTCAAATTAATTTTATTTTTTATTATCATTATTATTAATTAATTTACAATTTTATTTAATTATAATTTTTATAAATATATATATATATCTTTTTTGAGGTACCATTTTTTATTTTTTTTTTTATTTTTATATAGACTTAATTAGAAGTTCTGTTTTTCTTTTTAGTGTAAAGTTTTAACCACTAAATATGTTTTTTATTATAAAACAAGCTTTGTTCTTTTCTTCCTCGTGCTAAGCTATAAACATGGCAATGATTTAACTTTTGTTTTAATTATACTTCGTCTGATCGAAGCTAATATTATTAATTATACTGCTTTCTTTCTGTGTTAAAAGCGTAAAACACCTTTAATTACTAATTATGTCTAATTTCTTTTAAAGTTATAACAATTAAATTACACATAACGTCCCAGAACCTTATCACTTTAATTTAGCTTTGGTCAATTGACAGGAATTCTGTTAAAAATGCTGTCTGTCATACCGTCTTCTTCTGGAGCTCTCGTTTGTGATCATTTTCTTCAGACGTTTTGTGGAGGAGATTGCGTTTGCCTCTGGATCACGTCGATGGTCCACTTTCTCAGCCTTCAGGACTTTCCAAAAAAGATCACGTCGGGGTCACCAAAATTGTCGGAGTCGGAGAGCCAGGCAATTTCGTTATTCGGTATTTATTCAGCAGATTTCAGGCATCAAACAATCAAATTAAACACCAACAGTCACTTGACTATCTCCTGCTTTAAAACTGCTAACGTAGCTCCTTATATTCCTCTAGCATACGTCATGACCTTGTTTAAGTTTAGCTTGAATACACAGACTTTTAAGTTTAATGAGGACAAGCATACAACAACAGGTCTAAGGTACGTGCATTTACCGGATATATGCAGACTATACCTAAAGTGTACAAATGGTCGAGATGTCATTTCAGTTCAGAGGAATCAAAGTACACAAAAACAGGTGCGTTACCTAATCTTAGCAAATATGAAAGTATAGCGTACAGAAGCATATTGGAGCACACTTAAAGTATGACTTATCATTTTAATATTGAATAATATCCCCACATTACCTTATATCTGTGTAATCCCTCAGTGGTCCAGGTAGGTTCCATACTGGTCTATGGGTGAATACTAGTCTGTGTGGTCTTATACTAATTTAATTTGCTTGTCTGTTTCTGTTTCATTGTTGATTTTCTAATTCTGTTGGTTAATCAACTCCATGTTCAGCCCTAAGAGGCAACTGCTGTTGTGATTTTGGGCTTTTCAAAAATAAATTGAAATTGAAAATTGAATTATACTTGTTCTGATACAGCTCAAGATCATTCTAAAGATATTCAGCAAAGGTTCATTTCTGACCTGTGAATGGGACTTTTTTAGTATTGTTACCCGCTCAAATTTGTACCTAGTTTCGATATTAGTTTTAGTATCGAATAGTATCTGATTTTTGACACTTTTGACAACCCTAGTTCACTGGTCTGGGCTTACTTGTGTTAAGGTGTCAAACAGTTCAGAATTAGTCCTGCAGTTTGGAACAGGAACTCATTGACTAAGTCATTTGACATTGACTTGGACCATGCAGAGCTTTTAGATCAAGTAACTGTATTCTGATACAGTTTTTTTTTTTTTTGTTTTTTTCAATTCAGTTTATTTTGTAAAGCTCAAAATCACAACAGCAGTTGCCTCTTAGGGCTGAACATCAAAAATTATTTAACCAACAGAAAGTTAGAAAATCAACAATGAAACAGCAACAGACAAGCAAATTAATCAACAGAAAACAAGCAAATGGATAATTGTTTCAGAGCGCCCCATGCCCCTAGCCCCTCCTTCTCGGCAAGGAAAAAGTAAAAAAAAAAAAAAAAAAAACTGGGAAAAAGAGAAACCTCAAAGAGAACCACAGTGAAGGAGAGATCTTCTCCCATACACTGGCAGCTGCAAATGTGTCCAGGACTAATGCACATCCATTTACAGATAGAGTTCAAGACGGTAGGGTGGAGGTCATTTGATAACATTCAGAGTTAGGGCTGGGTATCACCAAGAAGCTGCCGATACGATACATACCTCGATACACAGTCCACGATACGATACGTATCTCGATACAGTGCCATTTCGATATGATTCGATACGATATATTTCAAATCGATACGATACGATTCCGAAAAAAATAAAGACCTTCAACCTTACTTAAATGGTCAACCCAATTTTCACAAAAACAAAAAAGCAAAAAAAACAAAACATTAAATGGTGCATTTATCTTCCATTTATTGAAGATTAAAAAACACAATGAAGTGCTTTTTGATTAATGCATGTTTCTAACTAGAGGGAGGAAGGCAGTTGAAAAAAAATTTCTGACATTTTCATTTCTCTTGCTTCTTTTTTTTTTTTTTTTTTTTTTTATTATTTTATTGGGACAGTGCATGTTGATGAACAGACATGACATGACAGACATGACAGACATGAATGTAAACACGCCGGGTTATAGCCAGAGGCTAATTTCCACCCGTTGTCCCAAGGGGGTAGGTGGGTTAAGTGTCTTGCCCAAGGACACAACGACAGCATTCATCTGTGAGGGCTGGAATTGCACCGCCAACCTTCGAGTCAGTGGAGCTAACCACTCAACCAATGATGTTTTTTTATGCAGAGAGCGGGATTTGAACCGCCAACCTTTGGATCAGTGGACAAACACTCAACCTACTGAGCTACTGTCGCTTCTCTTCACCCGTAAAGAGTAACATCTGGGGGGAATATCGATATTGATACTAGGAAACAAAGAATCGATACCGTATCGATTTTAATAATATCGATACATATCGGTTTATCGATATTTTAGCACACCCCTATTCAGAGTACAGTTGCTTTCCTAAAATCAATCATCAGTACATTGTGGTATGTGATCCCACATTTTTGGCTTCAAACTCTTTTCAAAGTCTTTTGAACCCATGTAATTACTTTTGGTGATTGGTCGAAATTGAGTTGTATTAGTATTATTTTTGATACATGTGTGAAAATAGTATGGTTTTAGTTGTTTATATTTAAAATGTATAAAATAAATGCACATAAAAAAGAAAAGTCTTTCAGCTGTACATTAAGGCATCAGCCTGGTCCAACTCTTTTAGTCCTGTCCGACTCTTTTAATCCGGTGACTCTTTTAGGTCGATCGGACTCTTTTAGTCCGGTGGCAGTCTTTTAGTCTGGTGGGACTCTTTTAGGCCAATCAACTCTTTTAGTTCAGTGGGGTCCTTTTAGTCCAATCGGACTCTTTTAGGCCGATGGGGCTCTTTTAGTCCGATGGGCAGTGACGTGCGGTGAGGTTCGTGGCTGGTGAGGCACTGATGTCATCATAATCAGATTTACAAACATGTAAACCAGGTGTCAGTACATGTGGCCCCTGGTCAATTTCTATCCCAGTAAGTGACTAAGGGCCAGAATAAAAAAAGAATTTCAAAATAAAAGTTAGCTCTAAAATAGCTCTAATAGTATCAAATAAAAAGCAAGCTGGTTTGTATAGTTTTTTATCCTTATTCTGGTTCCTCAATTTTCAATGGATTGAAGTCATTAAATTTCTTACCATTTCGTACCACTCTGCTTGAAAAGAGCGAGTCTTTCTAACATGAGGCAGGGTAACTGCGTGCCTCATGTCACCCAGCACCTTTTCACAGTCGCTTAAAGCAGCAGCTGCTCACTGTTGAGTGCATAGCACAGTCAGAGCGCAGTGAGGCTCGAACGGCCGGAGCCTCACCACGCGTCTCTTCTCAGGATTTTAACGGTAAACATAAAAAAAATCTGCGATTTTGAGTAAAAAAAAGAATAAAGTTCTGTTTTGTGAAACATATCTGTTTCACAAAACAGAACTGAGTTTTGTATTGTGAAACTCAGTTCTGTGCAAATCAGACCAAGGAGATTGTGATTTCTGTTTTATCACGATTCCTGTTCGACTGTGTTTAAGAAGGACTTGAGTCTGTTACGTAGGGATGCACCAATACCGAAGCTGGATCAGTGCATCTCTTCTGTTGAGGTTACAGCAGGCATATCTGAAGCCCAGAGGCCAAATGTGGCCCTCACACACTGGTTTCTTAGCCTTCAGACTTCCAGGTGAATTGGCTTATATTATCTTAGGCAGTACTTTCACATTTTTTTAAAATCCACTTTGGTAAAGCCGATATCAAACACTGTCTGATTAAGGATGTCAGCTTCGGGTCTGCTGAGGATGGCAGCCTCAGGTCGGCTGGCTCAGTATAACCTGTGCTAAATGCACATTATCATTCACTGCATTCAGCACCAGTCTCTCTCCAGACAGGGCTCTCCAGCCCTGTGTTAGGGCAAATTTCCCTCTGGCCTATGCCAGAGGGAAATGTGTCCTTTGCATTTGACCCATCCCTCAATGCTACCTGGCAACCCAGATCTTAAGCTAGTCTTGGTCAGGACTACCTCAGGTGGAGGATTTGACCTGTTGTGCATGTTTTGGGTTGATGGGGTAAACTGGAGTGCTTTGTACAGCCCTTAGGCAGCTGCATTGTTTTTAAAATGCTTATAAATACTTGACTTGACCCAGACATGGGAAGAAACATGTAAACTCCACACATAAAAGCCTGCTGGGAGCCGAACCCTGAATCTTCTGGCTGTGAGCCTCAAGTGCTGGTCTCTTCCTCAGAGGCTTCACACTTGACTGTGATTGGTTATATCTGCCTGTCACTCATTACAGAGGCTGACCAATAGGAAAAGAGGGTGGGGAAAAGTGCGTTTAATTATTTATCTTATTACGGAAGTTGCCGTGGGCGATACCATAATCATTCAGGTTGTATTAATTTGCATGGGGCTGCCAACCTCCACAGTAAAAAAGTTCTGTAGGACTACAGAGGTGTTTTAAAGCCTCCAGAGAATCAGAGCAGTGTTGACCTGTTGGTCACATGAGCTTTGGACATTTCACACTACTTTATATCAGATTTTAGCAGCAAAACTTCCCAAATTCGCCATTGAAATGAATGAGGTTCCTGCTTAACCCGATGTGCCACCACAAAGAAAACCTGCTTTAGTCGAATTAATGGGAAAGGCGGGCGGAGCCAAATATGGTCATTAAAGCTGTGTTATGGCCCAGTGCTTCACTAAAATGAGTTGGAAAGATTTCAATGAAAAACACAACACTCTAAAGTTCATCTGTAGGCATCATGTGCTGTATAACCTTCCTGGGGAATGGTCCACTACGTGCTTGTCTCCATGGAGATGGAAATGTAATTAATTTGTCATTATGTGGCACATTCAAGGAAAGAAATGGCATCTCCATGGAGACAAACAACAGGTGAACCCCAGTACAAAAGTATAAAATCTGCACTACCAGACAAAAGTTTTTAAATTCCATTAAATTTCCATCACACTTAAATTTCCATCACACACTGATGACATCACACTCATGACATCACACTGACAACATCCACCTGACAACATCACACTGATGTTGGGATAGGGCCCATGTTTGTGTGTGTGTTTTGTGTTATTTGCATGTTGTGTTGATTTATGTTGCATGTTGTTTCATGGGGGACCTATGGGCGTGCCCCATCCTTCTGGGCGGAACATGGGGGTAGGACGTTGACGCTGCGCACCTGTCCTCAATTGATAGCAGGTTTGGAGAGTAAGGGCGGGCCTGATAAATGGACCAGTGCTTAGGACACGGAAAGAGACGCACGGGGCACAGTAAGTGAGAGATGCACGGGGCACAGTACGTGAGAGGCACACGGGGCAGTAACACGAGGAACAGACGGGGACGGTAGCCCGGAGAAGGGGACGGAAGGACGCCGGGCAGATATAGGCTGGAGCCGGGACTTGTCAGAGCGGCGTGGGTTGGTGAGGAACTCGGAGCGGTGCAGACTCAGAGCGAGGCAGTGCGGCGGATGGAGCAGGTGAAGGACCCAAGGACGGCGGATCCTGGCTTGACCGCCGTCCAGCGCGGTGAGTCGGCCACACTTGGGTGGGCTGTGAGAGGACTAACCGTACCCCCCTCCCCCACTGGCAGTTTGTCCTGTCCCCTCACACTGATATGAATGATATTGCACTGATGACATCGGACTGATGACATCACATTGATCACATTGTACTGACAATATCGCACTAACAACATCGCACTTACAACATCCAACTGATGACATTGCACTGATGGCATCCGACTGACGACATCACACTGATGATATCACACTGACGACATTGCACTGACGACATCACACTGACGACATTGCACTGACGACATCCAACTGATCCCATTGCACTGATGCCATTGCACTGACAACATTGCACTGATGACATCACACTGATGACGTCACACTGATGATATCACACTGATACATCGCACTGAAGACATCGCCCTGATGAAATCACACTGATACATCGCACTGAAGACATCACACTGATGAAATCACACTGATACATCGCACTGAAGACATCGCACTGATGACATCACACTGATACATCGCACTGAAGACATCACACTGATGACATCACACTGGTGACTTTGCACTGATAACATTGTATTGTATTGTATTGTACTGTATGTATAAAATTCTGTCCAAAATTTACACAATTTACACACTTTAAACATGATTTCACCAACATAAAGGTGTTTTTTTGTTTTTGTTTTTATCATTTTATATCAAATATTAATGTTTGTGTACTTTAGAGTTTTTGGCTCAGTGTACAGCATGGTTGCTAGGTAACAGTTATAGAATTCTGCTCATGTGACGTCACGATTTCCAACCAGGAAGTAAATGGTAAATGGTCACATTTTTATATAGGAAATGTAGACAGACTAATAAAGGATTACTCAAACATGTGTATTCTGCCCTCCCTAAACGAACGTGAAGTTTGGCAGATAGCGAACAGACTTCAAATAAAGAAGTTGACGTGCTTTTCTTTGCTTCATTTATTTGTAACTGTAAAACTGTGAAACAAACACAAAAAACATAATCAGTCTCCGCATACAGGAAACAAGACATATTAAAATGTGACTAATGCTAGCACAGGTTAGTAGTGGCTAGCTACTCAAATGATCTGGCTGAGCTGTAAAGTCCGCTAGCATAGCAAGTACCAATTAGCATGTGTAAAAACGCAAATGCGATCGAATTAACATATCAATAGGGCTAAACAGAAATCACATTTTCAGAGAACAGCTAACGAACTTAAAGGCATATGTTCCCTTTAACTCAACGGAAGATGTTTCAACACTTTTAAACATGAACTGGTAGCCGGCAGAAGGGACATGGCTGCTACCTCAAGTTTATAAAAAGACAAAATGCAATATGGCATACGCCCACTAGATGGCAATGTTTCCCCACCTGTCCTTAAAGGGACAGCACACTCCCCGCCTGGTATAATGTATTATACCACCATTACAATTTGTCATTGCGAAACAACAGAATTACATCTGAAATTGGTCTTAAGTAAACCTTAGCAGTACCTTGTCTAGAAACTTTTACTTCAACTTTACGAACTTTATTATCTAGACTAGGCAAAGTTTTCACTACAAGGGCAAGAGGCCAGTCCATTCTTTTGGCCTGTGAATCTCTAAGCAATACAACATCTCCAACTTGTAGATTGTCCTTTTCGGTGTTCCATTTCCTTCTTGGTTGTAGTGTTGATAGATAGTCCATTTTCCAACGTTTCCAGAATGCATCTGCTAGTCCTTTACTCGTTTCCAGTGTTTGTTGGAGAGGTCATCCATGTCAAAGTCTCCTGCAGGGGGAGCAAGAGAGTCTGTTTTTTTGAGTTAAGAGCATGGATGGGGTGAGAACCGTAGGAGATTATGGGTCTGAAGATACTAGCACCAGTGGTCTTGAGTTCATAATAGCAGTGACTTCTGCCATCAGAGTGGTAAGCATTTCATGAGTTAAAGATGGCATTCTTGATTTGAGTAGGAGAGCATCCAGAATACGCCTTGCAATGCCAATCATCCTCTCCCACACGCCACCCATATGCGACGAGTGGGGAGGGTTAAAGATCCATGTGCACTTGTTGTCCTTTAAGTACGTTTTTAAGTCAGGATCATCTGAGTTGAGGTTGAGCTCTTTGCACGCACCTATGAAGTTTGTTCCTCTGTCTGATCTGAGCATTTTAACTGGGCCTCTTAGCGCAGTGAAACGTCTGAGTGCATTGATAAAACTTGCTGTAGTCATGGATTCGATTACTTCAATATGCACTGCTCTGGTGCTGAGACAAGAAAAGATAAGAGCCCATCTTTTACTTTCAGCATGACCTCCTCTAGTTTTGCGTGAGGTCACAGTCCATGGGCCAAAGGCGTCTAAACCAACCCAAGTAAAAGGTGGTTCAGGAGTAAGTCTGTCTGAGGGTAACTGGGACATTTGTTGTGTTTCTTGTTTGCCTCTTAGCTTTTTGCAGGTGACACATTTGTGTATGACACCAGACACAAGTCTTTTTCCTCCAATTAGCCATAATCCTGCTGATCTGACAGCGCCTTCAGAAAAATGGCGCCCCTGGTGGGCAACTTGTTCGTGATAATGTTTTATTAAGAGAATGGCAACATGGCTCTTTGGAATGATGAGAGGGTGTTTTTCTTCAAAGCACAGCTCAGCTGAGGATGTGCGGCCACCCACTCTAATGAGTTCATCTTTGTCCAGAAATGGAGTTAACCTTTTGAGTGGACTTTGTTTTGGAAGTTGTTCCTTTTTTGAGAGGCATTGAAGCTCTTTTACAAAACAGTCTTTTTGCACAGCTTTTATGATTGCTGTTGTCGCTTGCACACTGACATCTGTGTTACTTGTGTCGTGTTGTGGAGTTTTTGACATGTTTTTTGTTTTTTTGATTAGATTAGAAACAGCTCGGACTGCCGACTTCCATGTGGAAAATCTCTCAAATCTGTTAGCTCCGAGTTTGAATTTTGTGACATTTGTACTCAATGTGGTGACTACAGGGCGAATTTCTTGATCTGTGTCGGGCTGCACCAACTCAAAACTTGATGATTTGGGTAGCTGTGATGATGCTTTACCAGAAGCGCAGATCCGGAAAGCCAGTTAATGTCTTTGAGAACAGCGGCAATAACTGGACGGGTCCCATAGTCTGCAGGATTTTCTTCAGTACTGATGAAGTGCCACTGGCTTGGATCAGAAGACTTTCTGATTCTCGCGACCCTGTTAGACACATAAACATAGAAACGACGTGAAGTGTTGTGAATATAGCCTAACACAATTCTGCTGTCAGTATGGAATGTCACTTTGTCAATGTCAGTGTCTATTTCATCTCAAATAAAGTCTGCCATCTCCACTGCTAACACTGCAGCACAAAGTTCAAGACGTGGGATAGTGTGCGCTGGGCGAGGGGCCAGCTTGGATTTACCCATAATTCAATTCAATTCAATTTATTTTTGTAGAGCCCAAAATCATGACAGTAGTCGCCTCTTAGGGCTGAACATGAGAGTTGATTAACCAACAGAATTAGAAAATCAACAATGAAACAGAAAGAGACAAGCAAATGAGTCAACAGAAAACAAGCAATGAATAACTGTTCCAGAACATCCCCCGTCCTTAGACCCTCCTTCTCGGCAAGGAAAAACTCCAAAAACCCAGTGGGAAAAGGAGAAACCTCGAGGAGAACCACAGTGAAGGAGAGATCCACTCCCATGGACGGACAGGCTTTAGATGTGTCCAGGACTAAGGCGCATCCAGTTCAAGTCTGTAGGGCCAGAGTCCATTCAGGCAAGGCGATCTAGAGTTTGGCCATCACCGGACGATCAGGAGGGGATCTAGGGTCCAGCCATCACCGGACGATCAGGAGGCGATCTAGGGTCCAGCCATCACCGGACGGTCAGGAGGGCATCTAGGGTCCAGCCATCACCAGACGGTCAGGAGGGCATCTAGGGTCCAGCCATCACCGGACAATCAGGAGGCGATCTAAGGTCCAGCCATCACCAGACGGTCAGGAGGGCTCTAGGGTCCAGCCATCACCAGATAGTCAGGAGGGGATCTAGGGTCCAGCCATCACCAGGCGCTCAGCGGCCAGGCATCTGAAACAGTTACACTCCCCAGAGGGGAGCGGGAGTCACTTTAGGAACCACCAATAGCCCAGCATTTTGGGAGCGGAGTGCTCTGTTTGGGTGGTATGGTACTATAGCATCTTGCAGATACAACGGGGCCATGCCCTTTATGGCTTTATATGTCAGGAGGAGAACTTTGAATTTGATTCTGAACTCGACAGGAAGCCAGTGAAGGGACTCCAGCACTGGGGTGATGTGCTCTCTTCTCTTAGTTCCTGTTAAGAGCCTGGCTGCTGCATTTTGAACTAGCGGAAAGCTTTTTATAGAGCTTTTAGGGCAAGCGACTAGTAAGGAGTTACAGTAATCTAGCCTTGATGTAACAAATGCATGGATAAGTTTTTCAGCGTCACTTTTAGACAAGATTTTTCTGATTTTGGCAATATTACGCAGGTGAAAGAAAGCTGTTCTACAGGATTGGTTTATATGTGGTTTGAATGAGAGCTCTTGGTCAAACAAGACTCCAAGGTTCCTTACAGTAGAACTGGAGGCAATACTGACACTGTCCAGAGTGACTTTCTGGTCAAACAGAGAGTCTCGCAGGCTTTTGGGGCCTAGAGTAATGACCTCTGTTTTTTCTGGGTTAAGAAGCAGATAATTAAGTGTCATCCAGGCTTTTATGTCCTTCACACAGGCACTAAGTCTGTCTACTCGATCAGACTGATCTGGTTTCATTGACAAGTACAGCTGTGTGTCATCAGCATAGCAGTGGAAGTTAATGCCATGTTTTCTGATGATATTACCTAATGGTAACATATAAAGTGTGAACAGGATTGGACCCAGTACAGAACCCTGTGGCACACCGTAGGCTACTTTAGAACATGGAGAGGAGCTCTGATTTACATTAACAAACTGGTACCTATCAGACAGGTAGGATTTAAACCAGCTGAGGGCTGCCCCTCGCTAATGAAGCCTACATGAGAGTCATCGGAAATAGATACAATTTTCATATAAGCTACTGCAGCGATGGCAGTGTTTGACGCATCTGAAAAGACAGAGATTTCTCTGTATTGTGTTTCTGTAGACAGCGAAACAGGGATGTATGGTCGAGGGATTTGTAACTGTTCCAGTTCTTTGATGGAGTCTCTCCATATTTTCCATTGTTCTTGTTTATCAGCTGGGAGCTCTGCGTCCCTCTCGTACTGCTCAGTTGAGAGTTCTCGCATTATGCTTTTTCCTCCTAGAGTCACTGGTGCAGCAAATCCTAGGGGGTCAAACAGACTGTTAGACAGTATACCTCTTTTTGTCACAGGTTTTTCTTGTTGAGATACACGGAATGTGAAACAGTCTGAGTCTAAGTTCCATGAGAGACCTAGACTTCTTTGTAGGGGCAATGGATCAGCACTTAGATTCAAGTCTTTCAAATCTTTGGCTCTGTCTGATGGGGGGAATGCTTGCACAACATCATTACTGTTAGATGCCACTTTGTGTAGCCTGATGTTGGACTCGACTAGCATTTCTTGTGACGTTTGCAGGATTTCAATGGCCAGTTCTGCAGTGGGAAAAGATGCAAGCCCATCATCAACATAGAAGTTGCGAATGATAAACTCTTTTGCTTTTGGGGTGGAATTTACAACTCCAAGGGCAGCACGGCGGAGACAGTATATGGCTATGGCTGGCGAGGGACTGTTCCCAAACACATGCACTGTCATCCTGAACTCTCTGATAGGTTTCTGTGGGTCGTTATCTTCAAACCACAAAAAGCGCAAGAAGTCACGGTGTTTCTCACGGCCTGTGAAACAGTAAAACATTTGTTGAACATCAACTGTGATAGCGAGTGGTTCTTTGCGGAAGCGGGTCAGGACTCCCAGCAGAGTATTGTTGTGGGAGATATTTCAGGGAGACATGGAGCAAAGAGTCTCAATCATCACGGACTATATTCATTTCTGCATTCTCTCAACTATACCCACAAGAACATTTAAGAAATACCCAAACTCCCAACCATGGTTCTCATCTCAAATTAAAATTAAAATGAAAGAGAAACATAAGGCTTTCCAGTGTGGGGACTGGAACACTGTCAACACACTAAACAGACAAATCAAAAGTGACATAACAAGAGCCAAACTCAGATACAAAGACAAAATTGAACAAGAATTCAGCAGTATGAACACGAAGCAGGCATTCCAGAAGATCAAAGCCCTTACTGGTCAAGCACACAGCTCTGGGCACCATGGAACATCTGACCCTGTCACCTTTTCTGACTCTTTGAACACCTTCTACACTCGCTTTGACAAACACGACCACTCTGCCATCTGTGAAAAACTGCTAAGTGCCTTGCCACCAGACATTCCATCAGAGCCTCCGTTTACAGAGGAGGATGTGCGCCGACAACTGAGCAGGTGTAAAGTGGGCAAGGCACCTGGTCCAGATGGCATTCCGGCGAGGGTGCTGAAACTGTGTGCCATGGAACTGTCCTTCATCCTCTTCTCTATCTTCTGGGACTCCATCAGGACAGCTCACATTCCTATAGCCTGAAAAACCTCTACAATAATTCTGGTTCCCAAGAAACCCCATCCATCTGAGCCAAACCACTACCGACCAATAGCACTCACTTCTATCATAATGAAGTGCTTGGAAAAGCTGGTTCTCCAGTCCATTCTCCCAGCAGTCAGTCCACTGCTGGATCCTTACCAGTTTGCCTACAGGGCCAGGCGGGGGACAGAGGACGCCGTGGCATGTCTCCACCCACTCCTACAACATCTGGAAACACCTGGCTCCTTTGCATCCATCCTATTTATTGACTTTAGCTCAGCCTTCAATACAATACAACGGCACTGCATGATTGAAAACCTCCACCTGCTCAACCTGTCTCCACATCTCATTCACTGGATTTACAATTTTCTCAGTAACAGACCACAGGCTGTCAGAGTGGGCTCAATCACATCGTCCACCATAATCACTAACACCGGTGCACCCCAGGGGTGTGTGCTCAGCCCCTTTCTCTACACCCTCTATACCAACGACTGTGTTAGCCCGTCATCTGTCACCACCTATTTCAAGTATTCTGACGACACCGCCATCCTGGCCCTGCTTACGGACAATAATTCCATTATCTCTTATCAACAGTCTGTCACTCACTTCGTCAGGTGGTGCTCCAACAACAGTCTGGAGCTGAATGTGGACAAAACCAAGGATTTACTCATCTACACTCAGACAATATTCCAGACCTGGCTCCCATCATCATACATGACAAGACAGTGGAACGTGTCAATCACTTCAAGTACCTTGGACTCACTTTGGACAATAAACTCACTTTTGAACAACATGTCACAGATATCCATATAAACGTTCTCAACAAAGACTCCACATCCTCCGTAAGCTCCGCCCTCTCTGTCAGCTCACGTCTTCTGTTACTGTTGTACACTAGTATCATTCAGCCCATTCTTCTTTACTGCTCTCCCTGTTACTTTAACATGCTCTCCATCACAAACAGAAATAGGCTCATTAAGGTCACACACACAGCATCCAAAATCATCTGCCTGCCAACTCCAGACCTCTCCCTCCTTAACAACGAGGCTGTGACACGCATGGCCCGCACAGTCAGCAGGGACTCGGACCACCCGCTCCACACCCACTTTTCTTTGTTGCCCTCGGGCCGAAGGTACAGAACACTCAGGTGGAAGCGGGCACGCTTCAGCAAAAGTTTTGTCCCCTCTGCCATTGCTGCTCTCAATAATGTGTAACTTTCTTATTGTGTGTCTGTCTTTGTCCTTGTGTATGATCAATGTTGTAATGTTTTCTCCATGTATGTACAGAGTTTGTGGAAACAAATTTCCCCTCGGGGACAATAAAGGTCTATCTATCTATCTATCTATCTATGTCAGGTCCACTGAGAAGCGTGTCATTTAGGGAAACACCTTCATATTTGGCGCTGGAGTCGAACACTACTCTTATTTGGTCCAACTTTTGTGGGTGATACACACCAAACATGGGTAGATACCAACACTCCTGGTCTTCTTTAAGTGGAGGGGCTGGCTCTGCTTGTCCTGCACTGAACATTTTTTGCATAAAGTCAACAAAGTGTTTCTTCATTGTGAGTCTTTTGTTCAGTGTGTAAAGTAGTGACTTAAGTCTTTTCAGAGCTTGAGGTTTGTTGTTTGGGAGGCGGCACCGTGGTGATCTGAAGGGCAATGGAGCAACCCACGTGTTGGTACTGTCTTTGTACACATGTTTGTCTAATGTCTCTATAAAACTTTTGTCTTCTATGGAGAGTGCAGGTTTGTCATCATGTTGCGTTCTCTGAAATACCTGGCTGCCAATATTGTCTGTTTCTGGCTCAGGGGGATGCATAGAGGCATTGAGGTTTGCATTAGGAGTTGCGTTGCTCGGACCCTCTTTTACTTGGATGACACTGTTACATGGGCTGAAAACAGTAGCACATCCATTTTGAAGAATGTTTGTTCTGTAGACATTGGTGGTTTTGTTTTATGCTTTTTATCAAGACAAACCTCTCCCACAATGACCCGTCCGAGGTCCAGACGCTGAGCATATGGTTCATTTCTGAGTCCATTGTGTTGTTCGCGAACCTTATGCACTTGAAGAATGTCTCTGCCTAGGAGGAGGAGGATGTCCGCCTCTTTGTCAACAGCAGGTATTTTGTTTGCAACTGCTTTCAGATGTGGGTAGTGGACGGCTACTTCTGGAGATGGGATTTCTGATCTGTCATCAGGTATCATGTCACATTCTAGGAGAGCAGGGAGAGGGACTTGTACTGAACTGTCCAAAGGTTCGATTACAAAGTTCTTTGCAAGCCTGCCTGTGACTTCCATTACACCTGCACACATTTTTAGAGTGTATGGCTCTAACTGTCCATTGACTTTGAATATGTTGAAGAACTCACTTTTTGCTTTTTGCTCGTCAAGTACTGCATACATTTTGACTGCTCTGTTAGGCTGGTCAGCAGGGAACACTTTTGCTAAGCATATTTTAGAGCATGATTTTGGGCTGAATGCGTTGCCACATACCTCAGTACATTTAGATGTCACATCAATGGCACTGGTCTCTTTTTGCTCCCCGCCATGATCTTCAGTGGCAGCAGGGCTCTCTGGTTTTAGTGGAATGGGTTCTGGATGAAGTACTGTAGGGTGGTTTTCGCTTCCACACTCAACGCATTTTACAGGCTTGGTACAAGCTTTGGCCATGTGGTAAACTGAGGCACAACACTTTGCAAATGTTGTTCTCCTTTAGAATGCTTTTCCTTTCTGCTAAAGACTTGCTTCTGAATAGCCGACATTTTCCTAGTGGGTGAGGCTTCTAGTGGAGAGGACACTCCTTTTCTGGATCAGTGTTATCTTTGTGACCCAACTTTCCTGAAGATGATACGGCAGTTTGGTTAGGATGGGATTGACACCGTGTGCTGTGTCCAAATGGGAGAGCCCAGGAAGGAAGTCGTTAGACTTGGCACCCTCTATTTCTGTCAAAATGTCTCCCAGCTCTCTCAAGCGTTGGTTTTCCCTGTTTGACATTTTTGGGAAATCTTCGATTTTCTTGAGCAGGGCATGTTCTATTATTTCAGGTGCCCCAAAACAATCTTCTAATCTTTGCCACATAGGGGTTAGCTATGTAGGCGGCTCTGATACGTTGAGCTTGTGCAGCGGACTGAGGGCCAAGCCATTTGGCAAGCAAGTCTAGCTCTTCTTGTGGTGACAAGTTCAGTTCCTGCACTGCATTTCGAAAGGAGGATTTCCAAACCCAGTAATTTTCTGGTTGATCATCAAATTTAAGTAAGCCTGAGCTGACCATTCCTCTCCTCATGAGGTACTTGGCTAACCCTGTGTTGTCAGTGGGATTACGATCAGATCTGGGTACAGCAGACTGGGAATAGTGGGCTGGATAACCACTGAGCTGTTTTGCTATGTAGGGATTGTCGTCCCTGCTGTACTGTATCGGACTGGCATCTACTCGTGGTAGTGGTTAAAAGCCTTGACTTAGTGAGTGGTCACAGAACTCATTATCGTCGGTTTTATTGTTCTTTTTGGTGGGCAGTACTAGTGGATCGGTTTTGATTGGCAGAGATGTATCAGGTAGTTCCATCTCTTCATGTATTTCTGCTTGTTGTTGTATGTAGTCGACTGTCCTCTGCTCTGGGTCAAGGGGTGGCATGATGCCTAGTTGGGGCCGTTGTGGGTCTGTGTCCTCTGGATACATGATTCCCAAGCTTGAGCCTCAGCTATGGCTGCTGCAACCTCTTTTTGTGACTTGAGTAGGTGCAGGTCTGCATCAAGTTCAGCTTTTTTCTTTAGTTGTTCTGCTTGCACCTTTAATATTTCGGCTTCCTTTTGTGCAAAGGACAGTTGTGCCTTAGCGGCCTCTGCTTTAGCCCGAGCTCTTGCAATGGCGACGGATGAGCTGGTATCTTGGCTAGTCCTGGTCCACCTTGACCGGGTCTCCACAGTTTCTTCTAATGCCTGGTCTTGAGGAGTTGCCATGGCAATTGCTGTGGTATCTTCTTGATGGAGCTTGTTAGGATGAATGCCTTTTTACTATTCTGTCCTCCCTAAACCAACGTGAAGTTTGGCAGATAGCGAACAGACTTCAAATAAAGAAGTTGACGTGCTTTTCTTTGCTTCATTAATTTGTAACTGTAAAACTGTGAAACAAACACAAAAAACATAATCGGTCTCCGCATACAGGAAACAAGACATATTAAAATGTGACTAATGCTAGCACAGGTTAGTAGTGGCTAGCTACTCAAATGATCTGGCTGAGATGTAAAGTCCGCTAGCATAGCAAGTACCAATTAGCATGTGTAAAAACGCAAATGCGATCTAATTAACATATCAATAGGGCTAAACAGAAATCACATTTTCACAGAACAGCTAACGAACTTACAAGCATATGTTCCCTTTAACTCAACGGAAGATGTTTCAACACTTTTAAACGTGAACTGGTAGCCGGCAGAAGGGACATGGCTGCTACCTCAAGTTTATAAAAAGACAAAATGCAATATGGCATACGCCCACTAGATGGCAATGTTTCCCCACCTGTCCTTAAAGGGACAGCACAATGTGTGAGTGAAAGAAACCACAACTCCATATTTGTTTTTGGGGAGGTAACATAATAACATGGCTTAAAGCTCTCAAGAGTCAGTTTTATGTAATATAGCACCTTTTAAAGAATAAATGGGGTTTGAAGGACAAAACTTAAAAAAAAAAAAATGCACTTGTATTTTCAAACAGGCACAAAAATAAACCAAATTAAATCATATTTGAAGGAGCTGCAAGAAACACAAAGAGGAACCACAACTTCTGTTCGAGTATTGTTGCACTGTACAATCTATTACTTAAGTAAGAGTATTGTTACACTGTACAATATATTACTCAAGTAAGAGTATTGTTACACTACAATATATTACTCGAGTAAGAGTATTGTTACACTGTACAATATTTTACTCGAGTAAGAGTATTGTTACACTGTGCAATATATTACTCGAGTAAGAGTATTGTTACACTACAATATATTACTCGAGTAAGAGTATTGTTACACTGTACAATATTTACTCGAGTAAGAGTATTGTTACACTGTACAATATATTACTCGAGTAAGAGTATTGTTACACTACAATATATTACTCGAGTAAGAGTATTGTTACACTGTACAATATTTTACTCGAGTAAGAGTATTGTTACACTGTACAATATATTACACGAGTAAGAGTATTGTTACACTGTACAATATATTACTCAAGTAAGAGTACTGTTACACTGTACAATATATTACTCAAGTAAGAGTACTGTTACACTGGACAATATATTACTCGACTAAGAGTATTGTCACACTGTGCAATATATTACTCGAGTAAGAGTATTGTTACACTACAATATATTACTCGAGTAAGAGTATTGTTACACTGTACAATATATTACTCGAGTAAGAGTACTGTTACACTGTACAATATATTACTCGAGTAAGAGTACTGTTACACTGTACAATATAGTACTCAAGTAAGAGTATTGTTACACTGGACAATATATTACTCAAGTAAGAGTATTGTCACACTGTGCAATATATTACTCAAGTAAGAGTATTGTTACACTAAAATATATTACTCGAGTAAGAGTACTGTTACACTGTACAATATATTACTCAAGTAAGAGTACTGTTACACTGTACGATATATTACTCAAGTAAGAGTACTGTTACACTGTACAATATATTACTTGAGTAAGAGTATGTTACACTGTACAATATACACTGTACAATATATTACTCAAGCAAGAGTACTGTTACACTGTATATTATATTACTCATGAGTATTGTTACACTGTACAATATATTACTCGCGTAAGAGTACTGTTACACTGTACAATATATTACTCAAGTAAGAGTACTGTTACACTGTACAATATATTACTAAAGTAAGAGTATTGTTACACTGCACAATATGCTACTCAAGAAAGACTACTGTTACACTGTACGATATATCAAATAAAAGTACTGTTACTTCAATAAAAATATTGCTCACATAGATGTATGCTGCTAGAAAGGTACTCTGAAAAGTATACTTTCTTGTATGGTACAGTCTGAGTCTGAGTCTGAGCTTATTTGATTCACAGTTTTGTCCTTTGGCTTAGGTCTAGTTTAGACCTGGAGTTGTCCTGGTTTAGACCTCCTGGTGGTACTCAGAGGGCCAAATATTTTCTCTCTCCTCTGCTCTCCTCTGTTCTCTGCTCTCCTTTGTTCTCCTCTCCTTTGTTCTCCCCTGTTCTCCTCTCCTCAGTTCTCCTCTGTTTTCCTCTGCCCTCCTCTCTTCATCTCTGTTCTCCTCTCATCATGCTTTCCTCTGTTCTCCTCTCCTCTGCTCTGTTCTCCTCTTCCCTTCTCTGTTTTCCTCTCCTTTCCTCTATTCTCCTCTCCTCTGTCCTTCTCTGTTCTCCTCTCCTTTCCTCTGTTCTCCTCCCCTTTCCTCTGCTCTCCTCTCCTCAGTTCTCCTCTGTTTTCCTTTGCCCTCTTCTTTTCTTCTCCTCTGTCCTCTGAGTCTATCACAGTTCGGTTTACTCCGCGTACAGGGGACAGGTGAGTGCACAGGTGTTTGGCGCCCCCTGGCGGATTGTTTCGGAGCTGCGGGTGCCAGTTGCTGTGTGTCAGTCCGTCTGCAGCAGTGCTTCCAGAGGGAGGGCCGCGCCGGAGCTCCGCCTCTGGCTCCCCGCGTTTCCTTTCACCTTCTCCGGGCACACATCTCCGTGGTCCGCGGCAGGCCGTGTCGGAGGATGTGGGAATAGAAGCCAAATATAAGTGGGGCTCTCAATTTGGAACGTCCGAGCGGAAGAGCGTCAGCGCAGCCTCGGAAGAGAGGCGTTCGTGTCGGGAGCAGGGAGGTGGCTTTGGGGGCTTGTAAACAGACCACAGCGAGTGGACGGGCGAAGGCATCACTGAGAGCCGCTCCTCCATCCTCGGCTCTGCTCTCGACGATGCTCGTTCTTCTCGAGGATAAACGCTAATCCTCCGCCGCTCCGCTCCCGCTCAGCTCAGCATCAGCGCCGCGGGCTGTTATCTGCGGATGTCTCCAGCAGCAGCGCGATGCCGTAGACTCAACATGAAGCTGTAGCACCGCGCGCTCCAATGGGTAAGACACGGGACACTGCTGTGTGGGGCCAGGGAGGGCCGGGAGGAGGGGGTTCGGCCTGTCACCCACTAGCGGAATCAATACAAGGCCTTTGTACGGCGGTGTGGGTGTATTGCGAAGCGGCCGCGTCTCCGCTGCAGCCCGCGCCCCGTCACGATGCGTTTATGTTGGACATGATCGTGTTTATTACGGAAGGCCCTCGCCTTTGGCAGTTTGTGTGGCGGCTGTGGAGAGCGAGCTGTCCCGCTGCTCCGTGCTGCAGAGCGCCTCATAACAAGTGCAACCCAACGGGTCAGCTCGGGTCAGGCGGCTCTAGAAGCGCACCCAAGGAGTGTAAAGGTCACATTACTGTGCTCCGTTAGAGCTGCACTGGCCTGCCCGGTGCTAAAGCCCGGGGACCCCCTAAAGCGGAGCGCTGCTTTCGGTTTGTAGCCATGCCCAGATGAGGGTACGGACGCAGCCTGTCACCCCAGGCTCTGCCCGGGCTAAGACTGCACGCGGTCTTGCTCCGGTCCGGTGGCCGCGAGTACTCTGTGTAGTAAAAAATAGCCAACCAAAGGGCTAAGACAGCCCGCCGTTCAGTGCGGTAGTGCTGGCGGAGATGCAGCGGCGCCCCGGATTAAATCCGTTAGATTCTATTTTTGCTGGACGCTAGACCTTTCCCTTAAAAAATAAATAGTTATCGCGTGAACACATGGTCTCGTGTCTTCGGTTTCAAAGGCGGTGACTGCAGCAGAGCATCCAGTTTGCGTATTAGTGTCACCCCGCAACACAGGACTGGCTGCTGGACCGGGTGCAGCTCCTGTAGATTCTGACCGTAGACTCTGACGCTGTAGGCTATGACCACTGGCACTGGCTGTGTAGACTGTGTACACTCTGTAGACTCTGACTCTGTAGGCCCTGACTAAAGGCTCTGACCAGTGACGTGCGGTGAGGTTCGTGGCTGGTGAGGCACAGATATCATCACAATCAGATTTACAAACATGTAAACCAGGTGTCAGTACATTTGGCCCCAGGTCAGTTTCTCTCCCAGTGACTTGGGGCCAGAATAAAAAAGAATTTCAAAATAAAAGTTCCGAAGTCTGTTTGAAATAGCTCTAATAGTATGAAATAAAAAGCAAGCTGGTTTTGTATTGTTTTTTTTATCCTTACTCTGGTTCCCCAATTTTCAGTGGATTGAAGTAATTCAATTTCTTACCATTTTGTACGTCTCTGTTTGACAAGAGCGAGTCTTTCATCCTGTCGTCTGGAACAAACCATTTAGCTCCTTTAGCGTTGGTCTCGATCCTTTAATTATAACCTCCTGCTTCGACTGAAAGTCCAGTTTAGAAAACTGCTTGAGCTTTAATATGCAATCTTCCTCCATTTAAAAAGTAGGGCCAGACAAGAAGAAGAAGAAAGTGAATTGCTAAAGTTGACTTGCTAACTCTAAATTGTAGTTTGCGGCCCCTATTCGGCGGGAGTTGCAAGAATCCCTGGGCTCACGAGCGCCCCCTACCATGAGGCAGGGTAACTGCGTGCCTCACCCGGCGCCTTTTCACAGCCGCTTTAAGCAGCAGCGTCACCACTGAGCTACAGCACAGTCAGTCCATGTGAGGCACAAACGGCCTGTGCCTTATTGCTCGTCTCTATTATTTATTTCAACGGTAAACGTAAAAATTCAGTGATTTTGAATTAAAAAATGCAAAGTTAAATAGAAAATAACTTTATAGTACAAATTATTGGATAAATATAACTATTTAATTTTTAATTATTTAATTTTTCTCTGTGATGACAGGTGAGGCACTGCCCCATCTGCCTCACCTGGCCGCACATCACTGGCTCTGACCATTGGCTCAGGCTGTGTAGATTCTGTGTCGACTCTGGTGACTCTGACTCTAGGCTCTGACCATTGGCTCTGGCTGTGTAGACTCTGTAGGCTTTGACTCTTTAGGCTCTGATTATAGGCTCTGACCATTGGTTCTGGCTGTGTAGATTCTGTAGACTCTGACTTTGTAGACTCTGACTCTGTAGACTCTGACTCTGTAGGCTCTGACCATTGGCTCTGGCTGTGTAGACTCTGTGTAGACTCTGTAGATTCTGACTCTGTAGATTCTGACTCTGTAGGCTCTGACTCTGTAGGCTCTGACTGTGCAGGTCTAATCAGAACAGGATGTTTCATAATTTGAAATGTTCCAATAGTGACTAGCTACGTTGTTTTGGGCAGTTCCAGAAACAGTTCAAAGTCTTTCATCATAACTTCCTGATTTTCTTTATGTTAAATGGTATTTGCCTGCTGCATGTAAAGGTCTTACACTAATATTGCACTATTTTCTGATCTATGTTCTAATGTTGTTTCTTCATCACAAACATACCTGGAGTTGTGTTGCTGTTTAACTCACAAACCTTGCATATTTGGGGGTCATACTCATACTCATATATGTAGCTGTAGATATTTAGTTTCATTTTGACCTGGTTCAGTCTGGCTCTAGTCTACAGTCTACTTGTGTTGTAGAATGAGTTCTTGTTCTGGGCCTGCCGATAATGATCTTGTTTTTTCGATAACAAACAGTAACCCAGTGAATCAGAATACTACTACTACTAGATAAAAACTAGTATCAAAACTACGGTAGGTATTGATACTAAAAAAGCTATATTGACAGGACATATTTTTCTGAATATCTTTAGAATGATCTTGAGCTGTATCAGAACCAGTATAAGACCATATAAACAAGTATACGCCCATGGACCACTATGGAACCTACCTGGACAACGGGGGATTACAATATTAGCCTTTGTAAATATTGCATTGGTTGTAAATATTGCATTGGTTAGTATGTCCACTCTCGGTTCACCTCGACAATTCTCCATATATCCAATCTCATAATGAAAAGAATAGGACAGAGCTGGATATTTTCTGTATAGTTTAGAATGGTTTTGATTAGGTTTGCGAGATGTATTTATTTTGGAAAATTCCCGAAATTTCCCATGGGAAATTTGGGGAATTTTCCAAATTACTAGTCTGGACTTGCCAGGGAATCTGTACCTCGCTCCTTATTAAGAGAAAATAGTTGGTTCTATGGTGTGATTGGCTGTGTAACTCTCAGATTGCGGATGTGTTGACCTGGTTTGTGGTTAATATCTCTGTAATTACTGTGCCTATCCACTTAAAACAAATAGTTGCGCATAGTTCAAAGTCTTATCTAATCTTTGACCACAAATAAATGAAAGTCAAATCATTTTATCAGAGTAACCTCATAAAGTGCAGCCATTATTCAGCCGTAAAATTGTTGTCAAAAATTGTCAGCCATGTAAACCATATGGTTACTGCATCAGGTCTGTGGAGCCAATCCTTAACAAAACCAGATATATTAGAGATTGGAGATTCCTTTCAAAAACAGTGAATCTCCAATAGCGTTACACAGGCCCCGTCCTCCATCTGAAATTATGACTTCAATAAATTCTAGTATGGGAACACTGAAAATTCCCAACTTGGATGATTCCTGGAATTGATCTTGTGAACTAGTATTGAGTATCAAGGATATTCGTTGGTATAAAAATAAAGTTTGAAATGTCAGTATTGTGTCAGTACAGGGCTTGTGAAGCAGGCCAAGCAGGTACAGGTCCAGTCAGGTGTGTCCCATTCGCAGGAATTACAGGGTGTGCCAGTGGTCGGGACTTGTTTGATGCCAGATGAGAGAGATGTGTGTATAAAACAGCCACACTGAAAAGGAGGTGTGGCGGATTGGTGATGGGCTGCTGTATTGCAAACGCCCCTGGTGTGTGTTCATCTGGTTGCCGAACATCAGCTCTATTTAGACCCCAAGCTGTACCACAAACCAGTCAGAGTATATGCTCATGAGCTGGAGGTGGTGCGAGTCCAGGAGCCACCAGTCCTTGGCTTTCAAGATTACATTTGAGCAAACTCTTCAAACAAAATGTACTAAAGATTTGAAAAGTAGTGGAGGTGGTCAGCATACTCAGTACTCTTATTTTAAATATTGTCAGTAATACATTTCATATCGCACAGTCCTTGGTGGTTGTGTCTTTTTGAGTTCTTGAATGGGCACTGAAATACAAAGGTATTAAGGTAAAGGACATTAATGAGGAGGAATGTATAGCTTTAAAAACTGATCTCAGCATGCAACATGGATGGACTTTTTCTGCTTGGGGTGGGTTAAAAATGTAGAATTTAGAGCCTGCAGATGTGGAATGATCTACTGACCTCAGTGATGCATGTGGACACAAACGTCACTGGTGGCTGCAGTGTCTGAGAATCTTGTGAAGTAGGACAGGTGTACACACAGCTGAATGCCTATCCTGTAATAAAATGATACTTCTCTGTTGCTGGCTTCATCTCTTCTCAGTGGCATAGTAACGTGACTATATGGCTATGGCTATATTTATGTTCTTTCATCTACTTGCACGTTTGCACTGTTGTTCTGCCTGTATACTGCATATTTAGTATATATTTAGTAGAAGTGTATTTTTGTTTTGCATTGACCTTGTGCTTAATGCATTTATTTTTTCTATTTGATCATAGCTTATATTTACCATTCTTATTCATTATTTTACGTTGCGTCATGACGCCCAAAGAAGTTATAGTTCTATAGATTCAGACTGAGACTGACCAAGAGTCAAGGACGATGAATGAATCACTCGATATACACCTTTGAGTAAATCAATGGTACCCTCTGTGGGAGAGTCACTATTTTTGAACTCTTCTGGCTATACGTTCTTTAATTTGACAGCAGTGATACCTTTGTGATGGAATAATTACAGCTTTTCTGAATAATAACATATATTGCTCTTGTATATGTAAGTGTACTGTCATGATCTGATGTGTTTAGTGCAGAGTTGACACCTTTTGTTGAACTTGTAACTGGTAATGTGTTGTTGTTAATGTAACTGCTTTTGTATGTGACACTTGGTTGCTATGCCGACAAGTTGATGTGATTGATCTCTTCCTGGTCTGTTTTAGAGACTGGCTCTTTTGCTTTTGTTTTGGCATTTTGTTGCTTTTGTTTTGGCATGGGTGACAGCCCACAGTAGCCCTTGTGTTCAGGAAATAAGCAATCCGAAGAAATTAGGCGTGTTTCCTTACACCAGAGTTACACATTACAATATATATGTATCTTTGTGCCAGTGTCATTACATTTGGATTGCCCCTGTAATTACAAAGGCAAGGCAAGACAAGTTTATTTGTAGCACAATTGGCACACAAAGTAATTCAAAGTACTTCACAGAATAACAAAGACATTAAAATCACAATAAAACTAATCAAAACATAAATAATCATCATAAAATGAACATTAAAAGACTTACACTGGTGTTCCCCAAAAGGCTCATTTGCTCTGCTTATATACCCTCCCAAACCAGGAAGCACCTCCCCTAGGTACCATATACCACACCCAAGCCCTAGGTAATATTAGGAATGATTTTTTGATATAATATGGTCAAGATCATATTCTGAACTTATGTCTGTGTGTTCTACGTGGCATGTGTACTCTGAACTTAAACTCAGCTAATACCTGTTTGTAGCAGTGAGTAGTGTACAGCTGCACATTTTCCCAGCTAACTCAGCAAGTGACCTTTGTACGTGTTTTCCATACGATAAACGCATATAGGTTTGCTAAGGTCTACGTGGCTGACTAAGTGATGACGATGCCACAGGTATATAAAGTCACAGTCACGATGTAAAGAGCGGGAGATGACGAGTAGAGAGGAGAATGTAAACTGGAGAATGTAAGACTTCAATGATGCCTGAATAAACGACAATGATGATGAAACTGCCTGAGCCTTCCAATTGTTGTTTGTGCCATCATTTCTCGAAACCCACAGTAAGAACAGATGCATATGTTGAACTGAATTGAATAAATTTAACCAAATAGTCTCTTTAAAGTAACAAGTGCAAGTGTGGTGTTTAAATTAAAGGTTGACCATTGCTAAAAGACTAAACAAAACAAACCCGGGATAGTTATGTCTAGTCGTGTAGTTACATATTGACAAATTACAGGAAATGAACAAACGTGTGAATGTAAACAAAATTAAGGTGAGATTAACAGGACAAAGGCCCCCTTTATCACAGTCATATGCACAGCTAAACAGAACCATTTGGAGCCTTTAAACATTGTCAAAGTAGAGGCTAGACTGTTCCGGGTTTTAGCTGCATAAAACTGAAACACTGATTACCAATGTTTAGTCCTGACTCTGGGCACCAGCAGGAGGCCAATCCATCAATCGGAGTGTGAGATCGTTCATATGACTCTAATGTGTCAGAGATGTACTCTGGTGCCATCAAGGAGCAGATGTAACTGTAAGGCAGTATAAATGTCACTAAATGTAACCAAATGTCATGTAAAATAAATGCAACTATGATTTAACTTGTTAATATAATAACTTGTTAATATAATAATGATTAAATGTTTCTGTATTTATTACTTATTCAAGTTGCAAATATTACATGTCTGTGGTAACTGCTCATCGCCTGATAAACTGACATTTTTCAAAGTGTGTATCAGGGCACACCTGCTCACACACCTTCAGCACACCAAGACACACCCTCTGAAAAAGACTAACAATAGAGCTAGTTTCACTGAAGCATGATTTCTGGATCTGGCTTTTGTGAATGTATTCTGCCTTGATTACACCCTTTGAATTATTGGACCATTTGTTGTTTTTCTTGAAGGCTAAGTTTTGCATGCTCCGTGGTTGGTGTCAAAATGCTGATTCTAGATTCTACTCTTTGACAACCGACCCCACCTCATAACACAAAAAACATACAGTTTTTTTTTTTGTTGAAGCACAAACTTTTACTCACCTTCACACCTTTTTTGAAACTACCTTCCATGCCTACAATTTTCCTCTTCTTGAACATTTTGGGATCATTATTTTCAAATATTTCTCAGTTCACTCACTGTTGGGAAAATCTTATTAGTTTATGGTCAATGCACACATTTAAAGCAGCATAGACTTATTTTAAAATGACAGTCATGCCTTTTAATTTACCTTTTCGTGGGCCACATAAAATGACCATGGCCACATTTGGTCCCCGGGCCTTGAGTTTGACATACATATTTTAGAGACAATGGAGGTGACTGCTGACACTTTCTCTTACATTAAACCAGGTCAAACATTCAGATTTCTACCATAGAATTCTCCAGCTTGATTTAAAACTATGTGGAGTTTGGAATGTGATATCATGTGAGCCCAATGTAACAGAGATACTGACCATAAACCAGGTTGAAATATGCGCAGTCAAAAGTTCATTCTTAATTCCCCTGTCTTATTTGTCTTAACCCAACGTTGCAGGTTGGGTTAAGTTGGGTCAAGAAAAATGAATACCCACAAATTGATGCCTAATCTTATATCGAAACTATTGATACTGAACAAATGATTGACATAGAACATAATTATTAAAATGTAGTCACGTGGGGCCGGAATTCTTTACAGTACGGAAGTTATCATGATGTGTGCAGGTTTTGTTTAGGCCTATGGTGTTGTATACAGGTTGTACTCACAGGTGTTATGCATGCATGTTTGTGGAGGAATGGTTAGCAGTTATCACAGTGACATAATGGACAGATTAACAAACCCAGTAAGTCTGTCTACTTGATCAGTTGGCTCTGATTTCATGGCATAGCACTGCAGGTTACGCCGTGTTTTCTGATGACGTAATGGCAGCATATTAAGTGTGAAAAGAATTGGGCTGAGTACTGAACCCTGCAGCACAACCTTTAGAATATCTGATTTATAGGATTTAAAGCAGCTTAAGGCTACTCCTCTGACACCTGTATCACATTCTACCCTCTCCAGGTTAGAATGTGATACATTTTATGTGGCCGCACATATTGAAAATAGTTAATTTTTAAATCTGAACCTTTTGGCTGTACATGGATGTTCAAAGCAGTAGTTATTTCTGTTTTAGGAGAAAATAATGCACAGTGGTTAGAGTTAGAATTCTCAATGACCATGGTATAGTAAAATATATTTCTCACAAACATCTCTTTGATCCTTTTTGATATAGCTCGAGGAAAATAAATCAGATGGCTCCATAGTGCAAATTTATGGGGCAATACCTTTTTAAAGAACACTTAAGATAAGGGTGTGAGATAAGGGTAGCTAATGTTTAATCTGTTTTGATATAGTCTATAGTTTCATTAAATGAAATGGTGTGTACAGTGTTGCAGGGTGTGTACAGTGTTGTGTACAGGTTATGGAAACATATTTGATTGTGGGATTCCACGAAACAGACTGTGGATCATTTGAGATCAGCAGTGTGTGTGTGTGTGTGTGTGTGTGTGTGTGTGTGTGTGTGTGTGTGCGCATGTGCACATGCACAACCATGTGTGAGGCTATTCATTTATATTGTGGGGAATAACATCTATAACACAGTCACTTTGAGGGAATAAAAAATCACGAGATAAATATTGGCTCAACAGCATGGTTTAAATCACCATATGATAGAGGTTAGTTTATGGCTAAGATCAGTCTCATGGAAATGAACATTAGTCACTGAATGTAGCATCTAAAAAGCATGAAACACAAGTGTGTGAGGGTGGTGCACACTCATGAGAGAGAGGGCACATGCATGTGAGAGGGTGACCTGATATGACCCTGCACACTTCCTGGTCTGCACTTCCTGTCTGTATTTCCTGGTGTTCCTGGCTCCCTCCATGTGCACCCTTCAATGTTGTTTTCAACTATTTTGGAACAGTGTCTAGTTGCAGGGGTTTTTTTTTGGAAAAGAGAGAAGACAAAATATTGACCAGTTGCGGGCTGTCAGGAACAGCAAGGCCTTCTCTGCTGGCCTGAACATGCTCATAAAAGTGAATTTATTTTATTTTCATAAATATGTAAACAAAAATATTCTCTGTTCTCTTTATTTCATATTACATCTACGTAGTTGAGTGGCTCCCAATGTTTATTGAGTTTTTATTCAATTATATTTCAGTTATCTTGTGTTGTCAGGCAAATTTCATTTGCCTGGGACCTTCAGAATAAACAGAGCAGGCCCCGTCCACTGTAAGGATCTCTGGGTTTAGTTTGACATTCTGCAAACTGCTGCCTTTTACGCTGTGTCCAATTGCTGTATTTTTAACCCATAACAGCCGAAGGAGGAGAATTGATCTGGTTACAAATATACTTTCCACGACATTTTCAAGATGGGCCTTTCACAAAAAGCTGTTGTATAGCCTATTGTCAAAACATGCAAATGATCTGTTTACTTCATTTTCAAATAATTGTTTATTTTGTTATTGGCTGGTTGGTGTCTTATATGAAATGACAAGATTGAGCAGTTTATTGGACAGACTTGTTTAAGCTCACAGTGTAATTTTGGTGGTGTTTTGTTGTTTGTTTGGCAACTTTAAATTGCATTTTTATTTTTCATTTTTGACAGTGAACTTAGGTTTCTACTGTTAAATGTGAATGCAGTGCATGCTTATTGGTTTTAAATGCTCCTGACATTAAGTGTTGCTTGACTAGCTTATATTGAGGTGATGTTGTAGTGTGTAAGTGGGACATCACTGAAGGCCCAAGGGTGAAAAGCACGAATGAATCAACTCATCGTTTGAAATCTAAATTGGTAAAGCTGTTTATTTACTGATTTGTATGTTGTGAATTGTAATAATTTGTAAGATTTTTTGAATTACATTTTCTCACACAATGCATTGCACATAATAGCATACACTGCCATATAAGTGGTTATCTGAAGTCTGAAAACTCAAGAAAGTTCATGGTCCTGTTTAGGATTTACATTTTCAACAAAAAGTGGAAGTGGCTAACTGAAAAACTGTTGGCTAATGCTAGGTAAACCGCCCCCACACCCCCCTTTATTTTTAGTCTGTTTACATCTCCAACCCTCAAAATGCTCTGTTCCACCTTGTGATGTCATCAAGTGATAGTTTTCCAGTTAACAGCTCCTTTTACTTTTAGTTCAGTAGAGATTGGCAAATACAGGCCTGAAATCATCCAAATGATTCTAGTGAAGGTGTATGGAGCTTAAAAACACAGTGGAGCATGTCCTGTATCACCACATGACATCAGAAGGTGGAACAGAGTGTTTTCTGTTTGAGAGAGGAACTTAACCTAAATATACAGTTTGTGTGTTAAACGTGTGAATGAAACAAAACACAACTATAGATATGTTTGTGATGAAGAAACAACATTAGAACATTGATCCCCAAATAGCCTAATGTGGGGCCTTTAAGCCATAGCAATGATCAAAACACCTCGAGTCCATTTTTTGTATATTTGGTGAGTACATGGTGGCTGTCTTTTCATGAACAATCTGTGGATTGCCACAGAGTGCAACACAACACTGTGCGCACAACACTGCCCCTGTGTGGTGGTTAGAACAGGACAGACAAGCTTGCTAAAATGAATTTGAATAGAAAGTAAAATAATACTCAGGCGGACTTGTGCTATGGCAAGTCAAAACAAACTCCTTCAAAGCTGCACCTTTTACTGTCTTAAAAATGTGAAAAACAGAACTAGTTCATTCACAGTGGTCCAAAGTTATTCCTCAATTACCTTATGCGTTCTGAACATGCTAATTATTCATCTCAATGAGTTTATATTTTTTCACAACTTCCACAGGCTAGAGCGGAGTTTTGTCGCCATGGCTCACTCGAAGTTGCATTTGGAGTGATATTATTTGAGCAATCTTTAATCACTTATTTTCAAGACACCATTTTGCCGATGAATCCCCATTTTCACTGTCACTGGTACACGCCCATGGCTCTGTGCTTACTTCATTCTCCAATTTTATTTTCTTAATTAGTGATACTCGTGGGATTTGACTGTGTGTAGTCATTTTGGTACAAATGAAAAAAAGCATCCACTGCTCACCAGCAGTTATCCATTAGAGGTGCTGATGATTTCACGGCTCTTTGTTGTGATGTTTACAGCGTCGTCAGCTCCCATTGGACACCACAGTTTTCTAACATGGAAGTCAGCGGACGTGTTTTTTATTACGTAATTTTAGATGAATATTACTATTTAAAATATGCAAATTATAACATAATGATCCATAGGTGTCATAGATTATAACTATAGAGCAGAAACTAGCACAATAGGTCTGCTTTCTCTATATATTACTCTAGTGGCTTATGTGTCCCTTGTGCTCAGGATAAGATGCGGCGGCACCGTGTCTTCCTGCTCTGCACCGTGGGGCTGTGTGTCATCTCCTTCCTTCACTACTACAAGGCCCTTCACTATGTGTCCCTGCGGGAGCTCACAGCCCCCTACCCCTTCAAATCCTTCATCCTGAGCACCGGCTTCTTCTGGAGGGAAAGAGGGCTGGCATCCACCCCACTCAGCCCCGCCTCCCCGGAAGAGCCCCCGCCCTCACCCCAGAGGAAGGAGTCCAGAACGGAGGTCTCTCCTCAGGGCACGACACTGGGTATTCACGGGGTGGCTGTGGGGGAGGTGGGCGAGCTGGCTGGTGTGAAGCTGGAGCTGAGGGTCAGAGAGCAGCCCGCACCACCACACCCATGGGACAAGCCTGAGGAGGGCCAGACTGGAGACACCAAAAAGGTAAGCTCCCAATACCAAATGCGGATTATTGTGCCATTTATATAATTAAGTACTGGACCCATCCGTCCATTGGTCTATTTTTTATCCTTTTCTTGTTATAATAATTATTATGTTATAGATTACAGTAGCCTTTATTTGACACAGATTTGCTCATGACCATTTGTTGTCCGCCACATGCCTAAATTTGGTCCTCTTTGGTCTGGTTCCCCTTACTACTCAAAACATGTGCAATAGGGTCATCTCTGAGGAAAAGATGTTATTTTTACTCAAAACAACAGCAAATCTGATGTGTGGCATTCCTCTGTTTGTGAAGGAGAGAGCAGAGGACAAACCTGCCGACCTAGTTCCTACACCTCCCAGACCAAATGGCTTGCTATTTCCTAAAGACAGCCTGTGGGACCCAGTGGAGGCCATGGGGGACCTGCACAAGCGCCCGCACCAGCTCCAGAATGACCCCACGGCCTACTTTGCACACACCAAAGCTGGGGCTCTGTGTTTCAGGCAAGGCACTGAGGTGGCCACCCCAAAGGAGTCAACAGGGAAGACAGGGGGTGCCATAGGCAACAGTGCTGCAGAGAGTACGCGAGTCGGTCAGCGGAAGCTTGCGGAGGTCCAGTCATCCAATGTGCCAAAACCCAAAACTAGAGGGCGGCCCCCGGGCAAGCGCCTGGTCAAGTGCGTGTGCCGCCCCGGCTGGCACGGCCCTTACTGCGGTGTCCCCACCATGGTGTACCACTCAAACCTGCCCACCAAGGAACGCCTGACCCCCCGAGAGGTCCCACGCAGGATCAT
Organism: Periophthalmus modestus; assembly: GCA_019594935.1. Lineage (NCBI taxonomy): Eukaryota > Metazoa > Chordata > Actinopteri > Gobiiformes > Gobiidae > Periophthalmus > Periophthalmus modestus. The sequence goes on from JAIEZT010001373.1 coordinate 102,119, forward strand.
TAACGCTATCAACATCAACCACGAGTTTGACCTGCTGCATGCGCGCTTCCACGAGCTGTCCCAGGCCGTGGACCTGTTCATCGTGTGTGAGTCCAACTTCACCGCATATGGAGAGAGGCGCCCCCTGGGGTATGCACACACACTACATTACACACATATATCCTTCTAATCTACACGTACCAAGGTCTGCAAACAGTCCAACTAAATTAAATGTTAAATGTGAGTGGATTTTTTAGTGGGCCTTTCTGCTCTAGTACAGTCACTAAATGTCTCTGAAATCTTTCTGAGAACTAATGTTTGGTGAGGCCACAGCATGTGCCCCTGATGTGAATTCCAAACAAGCAATCTGGCTTAGAGCTTGTTTAGACCTGGTTTAGGCCTAGATCCTCAAACACCTCTGCAATATTTAGCCCATATTAGCTAGCCTGACTTTAGAGAGTTGACACACTGTGCCGCTTTGTGTGTTAGGTTTCTTCAGCGTTTGCTGAATGGCACGTACGACTACGTGCGTCAGAAGCTGCTGTACGTGTTCCTGGACCACTTCCCGGACGGTGGGCGCCAGGATGGATGGATTGCAGACGATTACCTGCGCACCTTTCTGACTCGGAACGGCATGTCTCGTGTGCTCGGGCTACGGCCAGATGACGTCTTTGTCATCAACGATGCAGACGAGATCCCCGCACGAGAGGGTCTACTTTTCCTCAAACTGTTCGATGGCTGGACCGAGCCTTTCGCCCTACACATGCGCAAGGTACGCAATCATATTTGATATTTATTTATAAAGCCCATTTGTTGATCTTATGTAACTCGTGAATACTGTGTATCTATCTGTTAGAAAATAGGATGATTTCATCTAGTGAGATTAAGCATTTGACTAGATCGCAGCAAAGACTCCAATAACAGCACAAAATGTGACAGTAATAAAACTGCGTAGTACACAGAAATATTCAGTGTTTTGTAAATAATGCATGTAGTGAAATAAAGCTGATTTTATTAACGTCCAAAATTTGCCTTTTTTAATAGTTTTAACTGAAATGATTGAGTCAAAAAGTATTTGAAAATATCCATAGATTGCATATATAAATGGACATAGAGTTGAAACCAGAAGTTTACATACACTATATAAAAAGACACATATGCTTTTTTTTCTCATTGTCTTGACATGAAATCAGACTAAAGTTTTCCTATTTTAGGTCAATTAGGATTACCAAAATTACCATAATTTCACAGCCATAGGGCGCACCGGATTATAAGGCGCAGTTCAGTTACGGGTGCTTTTTCTGCATTTAACACATACAAAAGCCTTAGGGCACAGGCGCGGTAAAACATGCATGTTAGTTTTGCTTCCTTTGCCTTTTTTAGAGTACATACTGTTTTCGGTTGTGCTTTATTCAAGTATTTAGCAAAATGCTCACATCATTTTTTTCAATTAATTCACAAATCCATCAAGTCTTCATCCTCTGCATCTGAAAAGAACAGCTGCACTAGATCTCTATGAAATACACCAGGTTCCCTCTCATCACTATCAGAGTCCGTTTTGTTGCCGTACCGCTCCTTGTGAACGATGCCGAGTTTTGTGAAAGCTCAAAGAACAGTGCAAGCAGATATGCCCAAGCATCCACAATCCATTCACAAATCATGGCGTAACACGCCCGGCGCTGCTTCCCAGTCTCGGTAAAGCTGTGTTCGCCGTCTCTCATCCATCGCTGTCATGATGTTTGCAATTTTTACCCGCGCCTTATGGTCGTGAAATTACAGTATTTGTGTTTTTTAAATGCCAGAGTAATGAGAAAAGAATTCTTTAAATCAATTTTTCATTACTTTCTTCAAAGTCAGAAGTTTACATTGTAAGATGACTATACATTTAAAGAATTTGGGAACACCCAAATGATGATGCCATGTTTTTGGAAGCTTCTGAGTTAACTGGGTTAATTATAGACACACCTGTGGGTGTATTTGAAGGCACACCTTAAGCACGCTTCTTTGTCATGGGAAAATCAAAAGAAATCAGCCAAGGTGCCCCATTCATCTGTTCAAACAATTACACACAAGTATAAACACTATGGGGATGTCCAGCCATCATACCGCTCAGGAAGGAGACAGGTTCTGTGTCCCAGAGATGAACGTGCTTTGGTCCAAAATAAGCAATAAACCCAAGAACAAAAGTAAAGACCTTGTGAAGATGCTGGCTGAAGCTGACAAGAGTGTGTCATAATCCAGAGTGAAACGAGTTCTCTACCGACATGGGCTGAAAGGCCACTCTGCCATTACTCCAAAAGAAATATAAAAATCCCAGATTTGAGTTTACAAAAGCACTCAGGGACACCAGTTCCGTCAGGAAGAATAGGCCAAAATTCCTGCCAACTATTGTGAGAAGTTTATGGAAGGATATCCAAAACATTTTACCCAAGTCATACAGTTTAAAGACAATGGTATCAAATATTAATAAAATGTATGTAAACTGTATGTAAGACTTTGAAGAAAGTAATGAAAAATTGCTTCTCTCATTATTCTGGCATTTAGCAAATTGAAATAATTTTGGTAATCCTGATTGACCTTAAACAGGAAAAGTTTAGTCTGATTTCATGTCGGACGGTGAGAAAAAAGCATACATGTCTTTTTATATAGTGTATGTAAACTTCTGGTTTCAACTGTAGCTAACCTGCTAGCCTCTGCGTTCCAAATAGGAGTGAGCATGGGTGTGCTTCCAGCTCCAACAACTTTGGCTCCAATTCACTTTCTATTGAGAAAAATATTGCCCTTCTCTCTGTAACTGCTGCTGTCATACTCATCATTTTGGTCTTAAAATTAAGATATAATCAAAGATAAATCAAGATATGGACATTAATAAAAGACGCCTGCTTTCCCCGAGATCGCTCCCCCCAGAGTTAGCAACAGCTTCAATTGACAGCGTTGCTAAGCGCCCGCTCCCTGCCAAACCAGCAGTGTGGGCAGGAAGATAGCCTCCAGATTGGCTCTTTGGTTGCTGGGATACTCACAGGCCTAAATTTGTCCCTCTAACTCTTAGCCTCGATAAGCCTCATTTGGCTGGAGCCAGACGCTGTGGGTGATGTCACACTCTCTCAGTCCACTTCTTTGTCTATGACAATATTGTAATAATATCGTTAACGCAGTTCTTAACAGCCATATCTCATATCTCAAACTTTTCCAATATCATGCAGCCCTAATTGATCCGGCTGTGTGCTCATATGTATGTCTTGCAGTCGCTCTACGGATTCTTCTGGAAGCAGTTTGGCTCTCTAGAAGTGATCTCGGGCTGCACAGTGGGCATGCTCCGGGACGTCTACGACTGTGACGGCATCAAGTTACGGCGCCGCGAGTACTACACTATGCCCGGCTTCCGCAAGTATGAGAATGACACGGGCCACATCCTGGTGCAGTGGTCCCTGGGCAGCCCCATACACTTTGCCGGATGGCACTGCTCCTGGTGCTTCACTCCAGAGGGCATTCACTTCAAACTGGTGGCGGCGCAGAATGGGGACTTTCCTCGCTGGGGGGACTACGAGGACAAGCGTGACCTGAACTACATCCGGCAGCTAATCCGCACGGGGGGCTGGTTCGACGGGTCCCTGCCGGAGTACCCCCCCGCGGACCCCAAGGAGCACATGTATGCCCCCAGGTACATGCTGGACCATTACAAACAGTACCGCTACCTCCTGGAGAACCCTTACAGCCAAGTGTCGCGGACCGGAGGAGAGTGAAGCCTGCACAAACATGAGGTGACATGAGCTGGATTCAGAGGCTTACTTGAGTAGTTTTGACTAGTTTTGATTCAGTTACCCTTCAGGTCTGCAATACTTAAAGGTATTTTCTGCTATATGTGCTAATGTTGTTTCCTCATCACAAACATACCTGGAGTTTCATGCATACATGTTTAATACACAAACCCTGCATATTTAGGCTTCTCTCAAAGAGAAAACTTGTGATAATAATACAGGAAGTGCTCCACTGTGTTTTTAAACTCCATACACCTTCACTAGAATCATTTGGATGATTTCAGACCTGGAATTGCCAATCTCGACAGAACTAAAGGTAAAAGGTAGCTATTATCTTGGAAACTATCACTATATAACATCACAAGGTGGAACAGACCATTTTGAGTTTTGGAGATGTAGACAGGACAACTCTGGGTATGTTTTTGATGAGATAACGGCATTATAACGTGGTTTAAAGCGCACCGCAATCTGTATTGTGTAATATAGGACCTTTGAAGTTACACAGTGAGTGTAACTTTTATATTGGATGTATCCCTGCTTATTTCCATGGAGATCTAATTGTTTTGCCTGGATTGTTCCCCAGTGAGGCATTTGCCATTTGACAGGTGTTTTTATTGCTCAAAAGCACATTGAAACGCGTGCATTCTTATTCTTGGCGGAGTCGCCCCTGAAAACATTTGACTTGTAACTTGGCTTCCTTTATCCCTACAGAGTTTAAGTGACAGTTTAATGACATATTGTGGAACATTCTAAGGAAAACAATAACATCATGGACACAAGCAGGTGGCATATCCTCCAAAAAAAAAGTTACACATTGCACCTTTTAGTAGTCTCATCATATTGAGTTGATTACTTGATTTCATGGCTCAGATAATTACATTTAGTTATTCTTTTTACAAAAGGGAAAAGTTATATTGGGGAACTTTAAATTTGCTATGGATTTTAAAATTTTAAAGGCACTGTACCTGATTTTTACTGTTTAAAAATGTGAAAAAACAAACATATATATATATATTTATATATATATATATATATATATATATATATATATATATATATATATATATATATATATATATATATATATATATATATATATATATATATATATATATATAAATATATATCTGTACTGAGGCAAGACAATGTTTGCTCAGACACATGGGAAAAAATCGGTACAGAACCTTTGATATGTATAATGGCAGTAATTAGCTCAAGAAATTGTAAGTAGGAAATCTAGTCAGAACTACTCAAAAAAGATGATTCTGAATTGGTTTCATTGTAACTCCTGTAGATCCACCTCTCACATCACGTCCACACTGATCCTCCTCTCTTTGACATTTGATTTGGATTTGACATGCACTGGATACAGACTTCCTGTCCTGTCCTAGCCCTGCCCTCCTGGACGTCTTCCTGTTATGTCCAACCGTCCAAAAACACACACACACACACACACACACACACACACACACACTGCCAATGTCCTGGAGCTCCTGTTCTGCAGTGTCCCCAGTGTGTCCCCATTCTCCATGCGGAGGACAGGTTAGCCACAGGGATAGACTGGGCATGTTTGATGGTGCAGTACAGTGATGGGCAGAAGTACTCTCATTGTTTTTTACAATACTAAACTACTGCAAAAGGAACCCCTCCAGCTATCCAAATGACTTGAATGTCTCTGTGTTTCAGTCATTTCTGGCACCAGGTGAGAGGATTGAGGCATAGCCTGTATATAGAAGTGGACTGAGGGAAACCATACTGTTCGGCTCCAGCTAATTGAAGTCAGTCGAGACTAGCAGTTTTAGCAGCTAATTTTGAGTGCCATGTTTGGAAATCCGAGTGCGCGTTTCATGGCAACCAAAGAGCCAGTCAGGAGGGAAGCTGTTGAAGGTACTCGTCCTTTCCACTGGTTTGACGGGGGATGGGCGCTTAGCAACAAGGTGTAATCCATCCAACTTGTTGGCAACACATTGGGGAAAGAAGGCACTTAATTGCTCTGTTAATGTTGTTCATATTTAGCTGCAAAATAGTGAAACAAAAACCCCAGAATCATGTAGAGCAGGTTAAAATGAGCATTTTAAGCTCAGAATAATCTAGCCTGACAGCAGCAGTTACAAAGAGAGGAATGACTACTTTTTGGAGCCAGATTGTGAAGTGAAGTGAAGTGAAGTGAAGCCAATTCACACCCATGCTCACTTCTATTTGGAACATGCAGGTTAGCTATGCCCACTTACATATACAGTCTATGGGGGCACAGTCTAAGCAGAGATGCCTAGCATGTCTTAAGTCCACCCTAGAGCCTTTTGAGGAGCAGCAGCTCTACTCCAAGTTTGTCTTGGGTGACTGAGCTTCTCACCGTATCTCTAAGGAGGCACCCAGCCAGTCTCCCTGAGCAGAAAACTCATTTGAACCGCTTGTATGCAAGAGCTTGTCCTTTCAGTCAGGACTCAGAGCAAGTGAAATTAACTTGCTTGGCTTAAAGCGGTACTGTGTAACATTTTAACATTTCTGGTACGGAGTCTGCTTGATGTTATTGCTTTGCCTGGATGTTCCGCAATATGAGCATTAAGTCATATCTTACATTGGATCTTGCTTAAGAAATGTGCATGAAGATAAACAAGTTTCATGCAGTACTGTTGAACATTCCAGAAAAAGCAATAGCATCTCCATGGAGAAAAGGAGATGACCATTAATCACAAAAGTTACACCGTTCACTTTTAAATGAAGATCACAAATTCAAGTCATTTGAATAGCACCTGTCCTTTCTTGGGATACTTGCTGGCTAGTGTTTTGGAGCATACAATCCACTCAGGGCAGGGCCTTCTCCTCTTACTCAGATCACTGAACCTAACCTGTTCGAAACTGAGCAATATTCAAAGGTTTGACTGCTGCCGGGTTAGATTTGTCTATTTTATTATGAGTGATGATGATGCTGCAGGCCATGAAACTACCTGCTGCCTCTCCATAGCTTCCCGAAACAAGCATCGCATTGTCTGCGGAGCTCTGAGCATGTCTTGTCTCGGATAACAGCCAGAGCCCAGGAGACAGGTGAAAGTCAACACCTCACTAGATCCTCTGTCCTCGGCCCAAGTTCCAACTCTGCAGCCCGGGAAAGATAATCCACAAACACCCCCTGGATTATCAACAAGATAAAGTCCCATTCACACGCAGGTCCCAGAAAACTGCCGAGTACAAAATGCCACAACACTCAGCAATGACCATCATTTCAACTGAATGGAACGTAATTATGTAGCGTAACCAGGAAACTAAGCTCGTAACCAGGAACCGATGCCGGTAACCAAGGAAACCAAGCACGTAACCAAGGAAACTGAGTTGTGGTACTGGCAGATTTCTGGTTTTATTCACACATAAGCCTTCCTGCAAATTCCCAGGTCAGACTGCATGTGTGAATGGGGCTTAATATTGCTATTTTACTCTCTTAGATGTGCTAAAATCAAATTCCGTCCAACCAAAGACAGCAGCTAGTTTGAGCCTAGCATGAGGCTGCAGAGGAGGAGTCGGTGGTCAAAAGGCTGAACCAGTATCATGGGTTCACAACATGTAATGATTTGAGATGGAGGACAGGGGCCTATAAAATATATCTTTGAATGCCATATTTATCTTATTAGGCTCTTAGGCTTAAAGTCCTTTTAGCTGACAGCAATCACTTGAAGCTACTGTGTTAAAGCTTTACTAGGTAACTTTTCTGATGGGGATTATGCCATCTGCTTGTCACTATGGAGGTGTTTTTTTTTTTCTGGAATGTATGAAAAACGTGCATTCTCACTGTGAGTGGGGTCGCCTCTCCACAGTTCTGACCTGTACTGTGGTCTGGTATAATGCCAATTGCAGAACATTCTAGGCAAAACAGTGCCAGTTTTTGTTTCATGTGGACAGGCCCAGCTAAAAAGTTACCTAGTATACCTTTAAATGGCCCATATTATGCCATTTTCTGACTTATGTTATAATGTTGTTTCCATTGCAAAAAACATACCTGGAGTTGTGTTTTGTTTCATTCACACAGTTCTCTCAAACAGAACTTTAAAACTACCGTTACATGACATCACAAGGTGGAACAGAGCATTTTTAGCTCCAGATGTTTTTGATGAAGTAACAGCACCATAGCATGACTAAAAGTTCACATGAGCCCTAATACAGGACTTTTAACAAATTCATTCTGACCTGTTCTCCATCTCAATTTGAAAACTACGGGCAGATGAGAATGCTGTGATGTCACATGAACACAACCTATTAGAATCACAACTTCTGTTTTTTGTTTTGTTTTGTTTGTTACTTTTTGCACTATTTCCTGTGAAGTCAATCGTCACCAGTGTAGTTCTTTCTGGGAGTGGGTTCCTTCGTTTTTCTAAAGCCACAGGCAGCTTGTTTGGGGGTCCGAGTGAGGTGCACTGTGCAGCGCAGAGTAAACCCTCAGTCAGCCACTAGAGGGCGCATCTCACCTATACCAAGAACCACTAAGTATTCCTACTACTATTACTACTACTACTACTACTACGACTACTACTACTACTACTACTACTACTACTACTACTACTGCCACAAATTGCAGTTAGGCTAACTAATTATTTGTGTATTAAATAATGCACACAATCTGGTATTTTCAAATAGACATACTAAATTATATCTGAAGGAGTGGTGCAAGAAACACAAATGTTCAAATTATTTCATATTGTCGACATAAAGCTCAAATCACTTTAGACTTACAGAGGGAAGAGGAACCACAACTTTTATTCAAGTAAGAGTACAATATATTACTTAAGTTAGAGTACTGTTACAATGTACAGGATATTACTCAAGCAAGAGTACTGTTACACTGTACAATATGTTACTTAAGAGTACTATTACACTGTACAATATATTACTCATGAAAGAACAAAAGATATGGGATCAGAAAACTACAATTACAAGTACAATTATCTTAAAAGACTATTCAAGTAAATCTACTTGAGTAAATGTCATTACTTGCATAGCTTAGAGTACACAATTTCAGCTGTATCATTTTTCACATATTCATATTTTTTTTAAGAAAAATTATGTTATTTGAAGATTTGTATTTTTAATTTGTATTCAGGTGGCAGATTCTCTAAAAGCAGCTGTTTGATCTGGTTCTGCCCCTCCCTGAGCCCTCTGAGCCGTGAACTGAGCTCTGAACTGTACTACAGCGCCCTCTACTGTTGCTCTGTACTGTCCCGGGTTTATCCTGTGTGAATTTCTGGAATGCACCTTACTGAGAGAGAAGCCTTTTATATGTGACATAATTAATATTTATATGAATGTTTGTGCACTGTTTCATGTCTGACACTTGTTCCTTGTTTAGACCTGTGATTTCTGTACGGAACATAGTTTGTGCCATTGAATTTTGACATTTTTTTCAATGATGTTGAATTTCTCACTTTGAATTTTATAGCTCTGAAAAAACATATTTGAATTGTTTTGTGAATTTCAGTTGATTAATTTTGAAAGTACACATTTTCAATGTGTTTGAAAATTCAAATGATAAAAATCATCTTTTAAATATAAAGCATAAAAGTCCTCAAATTCAATAGTCAAAATTCAGTGTAAACTTTGCAGGGAAAAAAAATCCACGATCCAATTCAAGACAAAAGCAATCGACTGTGTGTGACTGAGGAGGACAGAGGGGGCTATTTCCTATTAGCCTTTCTCTTCTGTGGGTGGGATTATAGTTAATGAATCAAAGAGATGAGGTTTTGATTAGGCTAATTCTATCCAATCAGATGAGCTCCCGGCAACGTTTCCTGATTGTAACTGAGTTAGATAAACTCAGGTTTGACTGCTTTTGTCTTTGAATCTTGGATCTTTGCTGCTAATTTGCAAAATTTACACTGTGAATTTAGACTGTTGACTTTGAGGTTTTGAAAATATTTGTGCTGAATATTTAAAAGGTGATTTTTTTTTTATTATTTAGATTTTTCAACACAGATTAATGTATACTTAAAATGACATCAAGTGAAATTCACAATAAAAATAATACAATTTCAGAGTAAAAATAAAAAATGTGAGAAATTGAAAATTCAAAATCGGATGACACAAACAATCTTCCGTATTTCTGTTTTGTTGTACTGATTTTGGCACCGCGTCAGAGTGTCCCCACACGTGCACTGGTGGAGAGTGGACTGTGAAATCCTCCTGCATATATGACTCTTGGCTCTGATTGTCTGTGACACTTTAACCTGGACACCAATCAACAGCAGAGCGCCCCCTGTGGATCGCTGACTGTACTTTTCTAAATGGGCTGAAGATGGTAAGACTGTCTTGTTCACTTATGAATGACATCATTAAATTATTTTACATTTTTAAATGCCTCTGTGTGTCTTTGATTACATGCACGTGAAAAGTGACTCGTGCAGGTACATCCAGCCTGAGAATAATGACAAACAATTAAAGAGGAGGTATGAGGTAAGAAGAGGCTTCTATGGGGTATTAACTGGTAACACAGTTAGATCACCATGTTAGCTTTTATCCATCCATCCATTTTTTTTCCGCCTATCCGGAGCCGAGTCACAGGGTCTAAGCAGGGACTCCCAGACTTCCCTCACCTCAGACACATCCTCCAGCTCTTCTGGTGGGACCCCAAGGCATTCCCAGGCCAGCTGAGAGACATAGTCCCTCCAGCGTGTCCTGGGTCTTCCCCGGGGCCTCCTTCCAGTGGGACATGCCTAGAACACCTCCCTAGGGAGGCGTCCAGGAGGCATCCTGAGCAGATGCCATCTCAGCTGGTAGGAGCATGTAGGAGCAGCGGCTTTATTCTGAGCTCCTCCTGTGTGACCAAGGTCCTCACCCTATCGCTAAGGGTGCACCCAGCCTCGCTGCGGAGGAAATCCATTTCGGCCGCATTTATTTGCCTTTTTCTGGTCGAGAACCATGTCCTCAGATTTGGAAGAGCTGATTCTCATCCCAGCCGCTTCACACTCCTGTGCCTGCTGCAGGTCCTGGCTTGATGAAGCCATCAGGACAACATCAACTGCAAACAGCAAAGATGAGATCCTGTGGTTCCCAAACCAGACCCCCTACGGCCCCTGGCCTGCGCCTAGAAATTCTGTCCATAAATATAATGAACAGAACCGGTGACAAAGGGCAGCCCTGGCGGAGTCCAACATGCACTGGGAACAGGTCTGAGTTACTGCCTGCAATGCAAACACAGCTCCTGCTCCAGTCATACAGGGACTGGACAGCCCTTAGCAAAGGGCCCCGGATCCCATAGTGCCCTCAAAGGACACCACGAGGGACACAGTCGAATGCCTTCTCCAGATCCACAAAACACATGTGGACTGGTTGGGCAAACTCCCATGAACGCTTGAGCACCCAATGGAGAGTATAGAGCTGGTCCAGTGTTCCACACTGCTCCTCCTGAATCCGAGGTTCGACTATTGGTTGTATTCTCCTCTCCAGCACCCTGGAATAGACCTTACCAAGAAGGCTGAGGAGTGTGATTCCCCTATAACTGGAACACATTCTCCGGTCCCCCTTCTTATACAGTGGTCTCTCTGTTAGCTTTTATTGTTTTTAATAAAGTTACATTTACTAAAAACAACGTTATTAACATGTTTTATTCGTTTTTGGGTGTCAAGTCACTCCCCCTTCAGAGCGCTTATCACAATACAATCAGCGTGCATCCCATTAATGATACTACTGCACATTGCATCGGGTTTGTGTTTTGGTAGAAGTTTTGGTATATTGCCTTGTATCATGTTTTTGTATATTTATGGAGAATTTTCATGTGGTACCATGGGTGATGTAGGCTTGTGGGAAGAGTATCTTATTGCTAACCGTAAGTAGGAATAGGTAGGAATAGAAGGAATTTGAATAGGGCCTAAGAAAGATCGCTAGATTACTCAAGCATGCATGGATGACATCTAAAACCTCTTCAGGCATGTTTTTGATGAGGGAATAATGTTATAAAGTGATAGAAAGCTAAAAGAAAATCAATGTTGATTTGGCCAAAATTGATATTTTTTCCCGATATTGGTATCAGCCAATATCAGTATACAATGCTGATATTTTTATGCCACTATCCCCGTGTGTGTCCCAGTTTTCCGTTTTGAACAGACACATGACGAACAAATTATTTTATATCCCAGATAAATACTTTATAAAAGTTTCATTAGTGGAATGCACGCTGATTGTGTTGTGCTCTGAAGAGGGCTTAGTGCAAAGAGCAAAAGGAGGGGGGACTCAGAGTGAATGCAGCATTTTGGGCAAATACAGCATTTTCAAAACAATAACAGGAAACATGATCTAAATATGTTTTGTGTTACAGTTAATACCCCATAGAAGTAAAATACCTCTGATTTCAAAAGCTAAATTTCAGTATCTGCAAATATTGCACAGCTGTCAGCCAAATTTCTCATATCGGTATCGGCTCAAAAACTCCAAATCAGGCTGTCCCTAAGTGATACCGACTTCCCCAGAGCCTGGATACTGAAGGTGGTGGAACAAAGACGGTTTAAAGTTGTGAAGATTGGTAGATCCACCAGAATGTGGGAGAAGGTGTAGATCTGATGAGGGCTAACAGGAATGTAAGCCTGAGAAGCTGAGTCCATGACTATCACAAGTGCCTGTGCCTGTCAAAGATTTTCATTTCATTTTCATGTATCTTTATTTCTACACAAGAGCTTACTGAGAGGGCTGGATAGGATAGATCCAGCTGAAACTAGAGACAATAGATGTTTACAGTTTCAGTGTAGTTAGCCCCTCCCTGCAGATAGATATAAGGCAGTGGTCACCAGCAATCTGGTCAGAACTGAAGAAGTGGCTTGGATGAGCAGCAAAACGTCTTGACTCCTACAACGATTTGTCCAGTTGACAGATTTTAACTTCGTCTTTTGCTATGGATCAGACCTGGACGACTGAGGGTTTACACAGATGTCCTTTTAAAACATTAAAAACAGAAGCAGGTGTGATTATAAATGTTTATCACCAGATTATTAAGATGCATTATTGTCACCAATCTGTCTGGTTTTGCATGTCGTTGAACTGTATTCCATTTTTGGGAAGAAAAATAAGTTGTTTTTTTTCCCTCATTTCAGTTCAGTTTTTAGATCTAGACCACAAGAGCTTGTATCAAAAGTTCCCCTATCAAAGCTCAACAAGAAAATTAGATATTCAGGCAGTCTATCATCGTAGTCCCTTATAAATACATTTTATACAGTGTTATTCTCCTCTGACAGATGGCGATGGCCATATTACTTTTTCATAGAGTGCAGTGAGAGTACAGTGATGGGTTTTAAATTCATAAAGATGTTCAGTGATCCAGGATGATGCCTTCCCAGAGACAGCCTGGTCCTGCTCAGGGAGAGATGCGCTCTTGCACCCACAAGGAGAGGCTGCTGAGGCGGGTGTACACTCCATAGTACCCAGGCCGAGCACAGCCCTGGCCCCAGCTCACCACTCCAGCTAGGAACCAGCGGCCCCCAGACTCCTGACACACCAGGGGCCCTCCGGAGTCTCCCTGTGGGGACAGGCGTGAGGAGGGTGTGTGCAGTACGGGAGATTATTTATCACATAGCATAGACAAAAATCAGGTCCATGGCAAAGGCCTAAGTCCTTATTAAATCAACAATGGTTTAAAGATCAGATTTAGGTTAATCAACTCAGTCGATCTCCAAGAAATGCATGGAAGTCAATAATGTCCCCAAGACTCATGGAAACCCAACATATATGCATCTGTGTCTGTGTGTGTGTGTATGTACCTGACAGGAATCCTTCTGTCCCTGGGCATACCCAGCACAAAGCATTCTGGGAGAGATGCGGAGCCCATAGGAGCCCACACAGGCCTCCTCACTGAGCAGCTGTACATCCACTTTCTGCAGCACATTACTAGCCCTGCCTTCACAGTACAGAGGCACATGGTCAGGAGGAAGGATGTACATAGGTTTTATATAGAAATGACTGAGGAGTACCCACCTCCCTCATACAGGGCACCCCAGCCGGTGACCCAGCACACCCGGCCGGGGGGCAGCAGGTAGGTGGGAGGTGGCAGGCAGACAGGCTGGGCTGATGAGGGCTGCTCCAGTCTGAGCAGAGCGAGGTCGTAGTCGTGCTTGTTGGGCTGGTAGTACTGGTGCAGGAGGATCTGCTGGAGGCTCCTCCGCTCCTCCAGAGGACTGGGCTGGTCAAGTAGCACTTTGCCCAGGTACACGGTCCACAGGCTGGGCTGGAGCATGCTGAAACACAAGGGTGTAAGACACAGCAGAGAGACAGACACTGTCCTCTGGAGCACTAACCTGAGCTCAGAGAAGCAGTGAGCTGCAGATAGCAGCCACACACTGGTCACCAGAGCAGCCCCACACACGTGCTGACCTCTGACCTGCAGACTGGCCTGCCATGGCCACTCCCCCTCAGACGCATCGCTCCCTCCCACTATGCGGCCAGAAGGCAGCGCTAGACCACAGTCTGAAACAGTCTTCATCATGACAGGATTCTCACACAAATATTCAGGAAGATATTAGAAACACCATGAGGAGATTACCACAGTGGTGTTCATCAGAGGCATCAGGGCAGTCCTCCACCAGGTCGCAGCGAGGGTTAGGCTTCTTCACACAAGCTCCATCAGCGCACATGTGGGTTCTGTCTGAGCATGGCACCACTGCAACGCAATACACACAGGTAATATATAGTCCCCATAAGCACACACATACGAGTCGCATACAAGCTGCACAAGTTCCCACGAGTACAGACATATAGGTCACAGCAAGGGTTAGGCTTCTTCACACAGGCTCCATCAGCGCACATGTGGGTCCTGTCTGAGTATGGCACCACTGCAACATAACACACACAGGTCATATACAGACCTCATGAGCACACACATACAGGTCACAGCAAAGATTAGGCTGTACCACTGCAACACACACAGTTTCTACAAGCACACACATGCAGGTTACATGCCATCCCCATTAGCACATACAGGCGTGTACCTGTGGAGCAGTTGGTCTCATCGGAGCCCAGGTTGCAGTCCTTCTGTCCATCACACACTCTGGAATAGTCCACACACTGAGGGCCGAGTTCTAGGATCTGAGCTGTGCACTGGAACTCTGCTACACATTCTGACACACACACACAAGGATCACACCACAGGCTGTATATAAAACTGAGGGACTCCAGCCAAATGAAGCCAATCGAGGCAAGCAGTGATAGCAGTTCATTTGGAGCGGAGTCCCATATTATAAATCTGAGTGCGGCACCAAAGAGCCAATGAGGAGCAAGGCTGTTGAAGGTACACACCCCGCCATCGCTGGTTTGGCAGGTGACAGGCACTTAGCAATGTTGCCAACACTAGCACAGACCTCAGGGAAAGAAGGCTCCTGATTGGTCTGTTATTAAATTCATATCTTGATTTAGGGACAAAATAATGAAATAAATGAGCGGGTTAATACGGACATTTTAGAATAATCAAAATGACGAGTCTGACAGCAGCAGTTGCAGAGAGGGGCCATGTTTTTTCAATAGAAAGTGAATTGGAGCCAGAGTCGATGGAGCAACCATGCTCACTTCTTATTCAGTGGGTGTAGGCAAGAGTGAGCAGGTGTAGGCCGGGGCAGGTGTAGGTTGGTGTAGGTTGGTGTAGACAGGTGTAGACAGGTGTAGACACCCCAGGGGCCAATCCTGGAACCTCTGTTGGAACTTGGAACCTCTGCCGTTAGGCCAGTTAATACACAGCAATAATGTGTCCTACCGCAACTATGCTGATGACACACAGAGATCTATGTCTCACTGGCAGTAGGTGAATATGGAGCTGTGGAATCTGTCAACTGGACAAATTGTTGTAGGAGTGAATTCACTCCTACAACAATTTGTCCAGTTGACTGAGGGATTACACAGACATCCTTAACAGTCACATCAAATCAGTAGCATCTGCCGCTTTTTTCTATCTAAAAACATTGCAAAAATCAAAGATCAAATGTCAAAACCAGACTTAGAGAGATTTATCTATGCATTTGTTTCAAGTAGGTCCAGTACAGTCTGCTCACTGGACTCTCTAAACGAGCGTTGAGATAACTGCAGTACATCCAGAACTCTGCTACTCAGATCCTGACTAGAACCAGGAAGTACGAGCACATGCGTCCTGTGCTCAGGTCTCTGCACTGGCTCTTGTGGCTCGGAGAAAAGACTTTAAAACAGCTCTGCTTGTGTACTAGTCTCTCCATGACCTCACACCAAAGTACATCTCTGACATGTTAGTGCCATGTGAACTGTCATGATCCCTGTCTGTCCTGCCCCGTGTGTTGTCCTTTTTCCCTCCCTCACCTGTCCGTGTCCGGAGCTGGGCAGAAGTCCTGGCTCCTCCCATGCGCACCTGGAGACAATCACCTCATCAGTTCCACCTGCTGGGGGTAAGAGGAGCCAGGATTCTACACTCGGGTCAGATCGTCCGCGTGTTCTACGTGATTACTCTTGCTTGACTTTTTGTTAATGTCCCTGTCTGTTGGTTATCCTGCTTATTGCATTTTGTGCTACTCTCCAGACCCCGCTCTTTGGACCAGCTCCGGACCCTCGCCTCTGACCCTGCCTCACTGCACTGGTACTGTTTCCCTCGTCTACGTCTCTGCACCTCTGTGTTCTCCCCTGGACCACGACCTGCATCCCGCACCCAGCTCCTCGTCTGATCTACCGTCATTTGCTTGTATTATTCAGTCGCTGTAAATAAACATTGTTAACTCTTCCCGAGTTCTGCATTTTTGGTCCCTCCGTCCGACATTACGATATGAACCATCTCTCACTCTGAGGACTTCAGGGACTGGCCTCCTGTTGGTGCCCAGAGTCAGGACTAAACATGGGGAATCAGCATTTCAGTTTTATGCAGCTAAAACTTGGAACAATCTTCCTGAAGATGTGAGACAGGCCTCTACTTTGACCAGTGATGGAACATAACAAAGTAAAAGTAGTAAAGTACTGTACTTAACTATACATTTTAGGTATCTTTACTTAAGTACATTTTTCAAGTGGATACTTTTTACATTTACTTCACTACATTTGAGACCAGGTCTCTGTACTTTTCACTTCACTCCATTTTTGAACTGGATTGAAAAGTAAAACTGATTTTTTGGTTTTCTGAGAGCTGCGGAAAAGGCTGAGGGTTTATTTTTTTTTAACAATTTCACATTTGAGCAGACAAAAATATACAGATAAAAAATAGGCAAAAAACAATTGATTCACTTGTTTCTGTTGAACAAAATTCAGCATAAATCTTTATAAACATCACTACATCTGAAGCTTCATAAGTTCTGTTTAGCTGTGCATATGCCTGCGTTTTTTTTCTGCATTTGTCTCATTTAAAGTAAATTTTCTGATGATTATTTATGTTTTGATTTGTTTGTATTGTGATTTGAATATCTTTCTTAATCTGTAAAGCACTTTGAATTACTCGTGTGGTAGGTATAGGCAGATTTGGACAGGTGCAGCCCCGGGCAGGGTGACTCTTACCACAGTGTTTCTCGTCCAGGCCGTTGGGACAGTCTGTGATGCCGTCACACTCTGGAACACACTGTCCATCCACAGAGCACAGGAGCTGGCCAGGACAGGCTACACACACACACACACACACACACACACACACACACACACACACACACACACACACACACACACACACACACACACACACACACACACACACACACACACACACCACACACAAGCACATACACATATAATTAGATCACCATAGTACCTTTTATTGTTTTGAAAATGCTATATTTGCTCAAAACAGCATATTAACATGTTTTATAAGTTTCACTTTCATTTTTCACACTCCTCCGTTTCCTTCCTGAGCTAAGTCACTCCCCCTTCAGAGTGCTATCTTAACACAATCAACATGCATCTCACTAATGTAACTACTGCACATCACATCAGATTTGGCAAGTTGCTGTGGACAGTTTTGTGTCATGTTTTTGTATATTTATGGAGAATTGTCGTGTGGGAGCATGGGTGATGTAGGCTTGTTGGTGGAGCATTGTGCAGAATCTTACTGCTAACCATAAGGAGGGCTTGAATAAGGCCCAAGAGAGATGGCTAGAATACTCAAACATGCATGCATGACATCTAAAACCTCTTCAGGCTCCCTGACATTGTTCCCTTTAATGAGGGAACAATGTCAGGTCAAAAATCAATTTGAAATAATTTTTTGCAATGATGAAATATATCACTGCAAATATATGAAATATCACAGGTCATAAAAAGGTCTTTAAAGAGGGGGTATTATGCTAAATCGACCGATCCCTTATCAAAAACATGTTTGAAGTGATTTGATATATTATTCATCCAAAACCAAAGCTGAAACTAGTTAAACATTTTAATACATTGTTTTCATCAACAATAGCATCAATACAATAAAAGTTAACATTGTGATCTACATATGTTATGTGTTAGCAGTTAATATCCCATACAAGTGTGCTACTCCCCCTTTAAAGATGCACTGCGTAACTTTTCTGCTGATGGGCATGCCACCTGCTTGTTTCCATGGTTTCTTTTGTTTCTCAAAAATATCTTGACAAACTTGCATTAGTACAGTGAGCAAAGTCCTCTCTCCACAGATGTGACATATAACAGAGCTTAGTCGTACTATCTGCTTGTCGACATAGGAAAATATAAGTTTAATGCCATATTCTAGAACATTTTGTGGAGCAATAACATTGCTATATATGGGCAGAGTGCTTACGCTCAGACATGTTGTAGACACTGTAGGACACGTGTAGTCCGGGTCCAGTCTGGGTCAGGACGGAAGACAGGAGGACACTGGTGGTCGCAGACAACAAAGGGACACGCTCAACATACGCCTGGGCAATCCTGCTGCCACACAATCTGATAGGAGCAGAGGATGCACAAGAGAATGTCATAAGAGCAGAGGAGAGGGTCAGATGGAGAAGAGGATGCAGAAGAGAGGGTCAGAGGTGCAGGGGAGAGGGTCCAAGGAGCAGAGGAAGCAGAAGAGAAGGTCAGAGGATCAGAGGAGAGGGTTAGATGGAGCAGAGGAGAGAGTCAGAGGAGCAAAGGACGCAGATGAGAAGGTCTGAGAAGCAGAAGAGAGGGTCAGAGTGTCAAAGGAGCAGAGGAGGCAGAGGAAGGGGGTCAGATGGAGCAGAGGAGTGGTCAGATGGTCAGAGGATGCAGAGGAGATGGTCTGATGGGCAGATGGAGTAGAGGAGATGGTTAGGTGGAGCAGTAGAAATGGTTAGATGGAGCAGAGGATGCAAAGGAGATTGTCAGAGGAGTAGAGGACTGACGTGCCTGCGTTCACTGATGGTCCACTGGCCCTGCTGACAGCTCTGCTCAGGGGAGGCTGGGCTTAGCTTGTACCCTTCAAAGTCCAGACGTAGACCCAGACCTGGACTGGACACCTGGAGCCAAAGAGGAGCAACTCATGAGCACGTTCTGAACATACAACCTCCAAAATCCTGGGAGAAGTTCTTATAAGAGCTTAGTTTACAGGAAGGCAGAAGATAAGTAAGTAATACATAGGTAGTGCTGATTTATTCTTAATTACAAAAGTACTGGACATGAGTCAAGTTGATAGCAGAACTCTTTTGGTTTCTTGATGTGTTTGTCCTATTGGGATTAAGAATCTCTTTTTCAGGGGAGTCCTAGTTCTAGAGGGGTCCATAGTGTACATGTTTTAGTGGCAGATGACGCTACCTCTTGTGGTATCACATGCAAAACTTAACACAGAAAGGCCTCACAACGTCTTTGAATTAAACCCAGGACCTTCTTGCTAGTGAGAAGCTTACTGCTGTGCCACCATGCCGGCTTCGATGATGAAGCACATTTGGTTTAAACCTAAAAGGACTCTCTTTGATCTGAATGGTCACTACCTAAACCCCAGCACCTACAGACAATCATTAATCAGTGGTAGTGCAGCTTCTGAAGCTCAGTGAGTAAATTCTGGAGCTTTCACAGGAGGCCTGCCTGAGGATGAGAAAAACTTATATGTGCCCTCTATCTGCTGGTTAAGGCTTTGGACTCAGAGGTTCAGTTGTGATTATAATGCCTTTTCAAAAGAGCACAGACTACAAGGGGTTCCTTTAAGATATGTTACCTGATTTCAGTATGTCTCTATTAAAAAGTTCTGACACGATACGTCTGTGTTCATTTGTAGACAAATACAACTATGCACGAGTACAGTGATAATAAATGGAGTCACCTGAAAAGTCCAGTTGCAGGTGATGTTGGGGGGGTAGTAGCTAGGGAAGAGGGGGGTCTGCAGAGTGCCTTGGACTGGACCCTGTACTGGCCGCAGCTCCAGTGTGGACGAGCAGCCTGTAAGACAGCACACACACACACATGCACACACACGCACACACACACATGCACACAAACACACACACGCACACACACACACGCACACACACATGCACACACACACACATGCTGAGTTTCCATGCTTTATTGGAACATTACACTAACGTCCATTTCATTTCCTGAAATCCTAACCTTAACCATAGGCACTACTAAACTCTAACCTTAACTTAAACCCTCACCTTAACCTATTGTAACCAAGATTTTAATTTTAAACAATATTGATGATCTAATAACAAAGTATTTACATCATGGACCTGATTTTTGTCCTCATAAGGGAGGCAGGTCTCCATGACATTAGTGTGTACAGATTCCCCACGAGGTGTGAACACTCTGCACTTTCAAATGCAGAGAGGGCAGGTCAGAAATGTATGGAGAAACTTGACAATGAAACAATGTTACCGATAAGTACAGATGTCTGTAATCACTGACCCTGTTCTCATGACTTTATGATGATGTTAAAGAGGTGTATTGTGCTTATTGACTTTTTGAAGCTTCCTACCATGTTATAATGTTGTTCCCTCATCAAAAACATACCTGAAAAGGTTTTAGATGTCATTCATGGGTATTTGAGTAATCTAGCGATCTCTCCCAGGCCCTATTCAAACCCTCCTTATGCCTAGCAGTATGAGCCCACGCCTCTTGTACAAGGCTCAGCCCACAACACAGATACCAGAGCATGATACAAAACAATACACTACAACTTCATGAACCTGATGCATTGTGCAGTAGTTTCATATCTGAAGGGGGAGCAGAGAGCAAAGGGAGGGGGGTATTCAGAGCATCGGGGAAAAAAACTGAAATCTAATAGACATTTTTCGGTGAATATAGCATTTTCAAAACAATAAAAGGTAACAAGGTGATCTCAGTATGTTATGAGTGAACTATAAATTTGTCAAGTAAAATACCCCCTCTTTAAGTTTGAAGATCAATACGACACATTTTTGAGCCAACATACCTTGGACATCCACAGCACGCGCAGACAGAGAGACACTCCCTTCCTCCTCCTCTCTCTCTCGTTGCCACACCACAGTCATGGCCTGTCCTGATGAGAGGATGAGCGCCCCTTGCTGCTGAGGGCTGCAGCCTGCCACTCTACAATACAGCACATGACTTCAAATGGGCTTGTTGTCATTAAACAGGCAGAACCCAAACCCCAGCTTCCCAGAAACCCCAGAAAAAGAGCTGCAGGTTGAAAGTGGGGCTAAACACCTACTAACACTTTTCTTTTCTTTGATAAACTCATTTTTGCAGAAGGGCTGATAAGAAAATAAGAGAGTAATACACGTCAACAAGGTTGATGTAGCTGAAGTGCATCATCTTTTGTGGAAACGTTGGCATTACTGGGGCAATGAACAAGGTTTACTCTTACCTGTTTTAATATAATTTGGTCACAGTTGGCAGGCCGGATTAATAAGCCCAACGGCCCCTGTGTGGCCCCCGGGCCGTAGCTTGCCCATGTCTGGTTAAAGAACAGGGGGCGCTCTGGGACACTCCATTTGCTTGTTTTATAATTTGCATAATACCTCATCTTCTCATCTTTAACCTGTCATAAGCAACACAGGTAAAGATCTGAGCTTTCCTGACCCCTGTGCTCAGTCTGTGCTTAGTCTGACCTGGTGATGAGCAGCTCGTCCGATGGCAGGAGTGTGTTGTAAACCAGCAGGGACCCCTGGCATGGGGGCCACTGGATGTGCAGCTGCAGCAGGAAGCCAGAGGGGCCCCAGAGCCTCCACCTGCAGGAGGCACAGTGGAGCTGAGGTCCAGGCAGAACTGTGGGGAGCCGAGACTCAATCTCTGTGTATGTGTCACAATCTGCAACACACAGGCACTGTTACTATGGAGACTCACATTATACTGTATCTCCACATAAGCAAATAGATGTAAAAATGCTACTTTATTTAAGCCCATTTAACTGTTTAACTGTCTAGATGACTCTTTCACCTACCTGGACAACTCCTTCACCTGCCTGGATGACTTTTTCATCTGCCTGGATGAGTCTTTCACCTGCCTAGATGAGTCTTTCACCTGCCTAGATGAGTCTTTCACCTGCCTAGATGAGTCTTTCACCTGCCTGGATGACTCTTTCACCTGCCTGGATGCTTCCCTCACCTGCCTAAATCACTTCCTCTCCTGCTTAAATACTGAGACTGTTATGATATTGGCCTTTGCATAATAAAGTGACTCACCGGTGACCTGAAGGGAGGGCAGGTGCGGTAGGTGCGTGTCCGGCACCCTGCCCTGGGACATGTAGAGACTGAGGCCCTGCTGAAGGCTCTGGGTGACCATTTCCACACTGACCCGGGAGACGTGACTACTGGGAACCCTCAGGAGCAGCCAGAAGAACACCACCAGACTGCCCCTGCTGGACACACAAGGTATTACACACAATCTATTATCTTCAAAATAGTGTTGTCACAGTACTAACATTTTTAACTCTACTAAAGAATAGACTTGATACTCAATACTGATTATAATACCACAATGATAATAAAAACACTCTTTCTTTAGACAATAGAATGTGATTTTCTACATTAAATAGTAGAACTTTGTTTTATATAACCATGTGGCCTCATATCTGTGGTCCAGGTAGGTTCCATAGTGGTCCATGGGCGTATACTAGTCTATGTGTTTTATACTTATAACAACTCAAGATCATTCTAAAGCTACTCAGAAAGGTTCATTTTCTGTCCTGTGAATGCAGCTTTTTTTACCATTTATACCTGCAAACAATGAGTTTCTAATTTATTAGTATCTGATTTTCAATAATTTTGACAACCCTGCTTCTAAATGAACAGAATTTCTTATTGAATTAACCTAAACATTATGCAGTTTGCAGTCTCCTCTGCAAACTGAATAAGGTTTAGCAGATTTACCCAAAGCCCAGCACAGTGGACTGGTTGAAGTACGGGGCCAGAGATGAGGCGTTGACTGCACTGTGGATCTGAGGGCCAAACACAGAGAATCAGGGGCCCTCATATGTCACTACTGTGTACATATTCCTCTTGGTACATAAAGGGCATTGTGGCACTGACCATGTGCTGGACAGTTTGGGCCTGGCTTCTGAAGGCGGGACTGCTCCTAGAGGACAGCTCAGAGGAGAACACAGAGTTTACGATGAGAAGAGAGGTGGTGTACTGTCTCTGGACCCGCGGCTCCTGCTGCCACACCCGCAAGTCTGAAACAGTAACAAGTTCTGGTTTAGTATTGGTTTAGTACTGGTGTAGTGCTGGTTCAGTCCTCGTTTAATTTTGCCAATCTGCACCATCAGCCCCTCTGACCTCTGCCAAAACTCACACACCATATTCGTACAAGACAATGTGACTGAAGTGTGTTGCCTAAGGTCTCCCAGAGGTCTCCCATCCACGTACTGACAAAGCCTAGCCCTACTTAGCAAAAGACAATAGATGAGGTCAGGCTTTGACAATCAAGTATGGCCTGGATTTGTCCTGGTTTAGTCCAAGTTTAGTCCCAGTTTAGTCCTGGTTTAGTTCTGGTGTAGCCCTGGTTTAGTCCAGCTTTAGTCAGACTCACCCAAGAAGTACCAGATGAGAACAGCAGCAATGACCAGGCTGAGCACTGCCACAGTGCCACCTATCAGCCGGCAGAGCCGAGCTCTTCTGCACACAGGAGCTCCTCTCTGTACAAACAGTCTTTTTCTTTAGATTCCTCCGTGTGAGAAGCAAAAGACAAAAGCTACAGGTCAAACTGGGGAACAAACTTACAGGTCCCACATTACACAAAATGGACTTGTGAGCTTCAAGCCATGTTATTAATGCTGTTACCTCCCCAAAAACATACTTGAAATTATGTTTTGTTTCATTCACAATGTTGTGGAAACAACATTAGAACAGAAATCAGAAAATAGAGTAATATGGGCCCTTTAAGTTTAAAAGTAAAATTATCTTTCACTTTATTTATTAGAAAAATGACCAAAACCCAAATACTTTTTTTTAAAGGTGCACTGTGTAACTTTTCTGATGGTGGAGCCTGGAAACCCATTTGTTTCAATTGAGTTGTTATTGCTTGGAATGTTCGACAGTATCTCATCAAACTTATCCTGGCATGTGACACCATCAGACCACATTACAAGCTAAATCTGTGGAGAGGCAAGCCCTCTCACCATAAGCATGCACAGTGTAAACACCTAAATCCTTGAAAGTTAAGTTGAATTTTTATGCCATGAACTGGTCCCAAAAGCATTCTAATAACAAATTGTATACGTCAGTTTGGGGGTATGGAACATTATTTCTGTTACAGTAGGTGAACCGTTTGAGATACAGAGCTCATCTTGGGCTTACTTTGAAGCTAATAAATTAGGCCCATTTTCTATTTATATATGAAACTCTAAGTACATGCTGATGTGTCACAATAGGTCAGTTTGTGGAGTTAATTTCACCATGAGAATGCAGTTTTTAACTTTTTTTTTCAATTAATGGATGGATTACTGGATGTGACTATTACTGTGTTTCAGATGACATCACAATAGTTTATAGGCCAATGATATCTAATATAAATGGGGGAAGCAAAAATGTATATTGTTAAAATGCAGACTTTTGTTGTAATACAGCGAGATCTTGGGTCTAGTCGCTAATCAACATGATCAGGCTTAACATTGGTGCATTTACCTTAGATATTTCATGACAAAGTACAATGTAATCAATAGGAAAAACTGGCTTTCGGCTCCATCTGGGGCTATGCGAGTTCCAAAAAAGGGCTTTTTGGCATCATGAGACCGAACGGGGCTGAGTTGAAAAACAATAACTCAAACTTGTAGTGGCCCGAGGTGTACAGTAATAGAAAATAGGCTCCCAGACCAACATAGAGAACTGTTATACCATATGTGGAATTCTAGGTAAAACAGTATCATCTCTATCAAGACAAGATGGCAGTGTATCCTCCTCCAGATAAGTTACACAGCGTACCTTTAATGTAATAATTGTGAGCTTGGACTGTACCTGGCTGTGATGGACTGGTGCTGGGGTGTTTGGCTCATTGGCGCAACGACAGGATCCAGCTGGGAAATGAGAACCATGGCTCTGACTCTCATTCGTCCTGTCATTGGAATTGAACCCCCAACCCTTCGTCGTCCACATGACGGTTACAGACTGAGAACGTAGAGAGAAGGGCTGGGCCAACACACCGGGTGCACCCACCCCCTCAGGTAGCACCCATCACCAAGCGACTGGGTGCACCTAGCAACATGACTTCAGCATTCAGCTCAGACCAAGCCCTACATGCACAGGAGGGATGGGGACTATTTATACACAAGCAAAACATAGACATTACTATGGCAACATAGAACTGACAAACATGGATCAAACTTTTTTTTTGTTATAATGAGAAAGAGTTGTGGTAAAACAAGATTTTTTTTTTGTTAAAACTTAATCATTATAGGTTATAATGACATCAGTTTCGGTTTTAAGGTGAACATATTCTTCATATCCAATGTGCTGACAAGGCGAGGCTGATGCGGGAGCACCAGCCCCTGTCCCCAATGGCATTATGCTCAGAGCTACTGCTGGTAGTGAACCTGTTCATTGAAATCATGCTGAAATTAAGACATTTTGTGAAAACACAAATGTTTCCAAGCCGATAAAGAGCATTCTGCACTCTTCAATCTTCACGTTTTTTATTTTACATTGATAGACCACATATTTGTGTTGTTCTGGTTACTCTTAACTTTTAAAAAAAGACACTCATTTTCTTTTCACAATCAAAGCGTTTATCTCAGCACAGTGCATTTCTTACATGATTTCTGCAAATGAGCAAAAGCTATTGTCTTTAAAAGTGACATAAAAGATGCGTTCACACGTCCTGACACGAGTGTGTGACGCCTGTGGAGTTTAGGGGCCACTTCAGACCACTGCTGTCCCTGCTGGATTCAGACTGTGTCTCTGCACTCCTACCACCAGGTGGCATGCACGACAAGCACACCCAGGGTTCTACAGGGGGAACTGTTAAACTTATTTATTTTATACATTCATGGATTAAATTTGTACCAGTCATCGTAATTTAAAAAACAAAAAACAAAAAAAAACATGTAACATTTAGTTCTGATCAAATTATACACATATATTACATTAGTAATATCATCAACTGACATAAAAAAGTGCCATATTTCGTTTTGGGGTTTTTTGTTTGTTTGTTTTTTCCGCGTTTTCGCCCAGTCACTTTTAGTAGGTCAGTTCTACCCTTCTGTACAGTAGGCTGTTAAAAAAAAAAAACACATTCACATCTTAAACATGTCAGGAAGAATTAATACAAAATAAATATAGTATTTTAAAGTTTTTCACTTTACTTCTACCCATGTAATATTCTTAAGACATTTGTAATACATTCTCCAGTCATATCTCTACAACAGCACATAAGGCTCATATTGAATTATTGACACTTTGCAGTGTCCTCATACTGGGGGGCTTCTTCATGGATGTCTATGGTGTAATGTTCAGCAGTTGCCATGGTGACCCAAAGCACATATTAGCAAACACTGCCAAAAACTGCTGACTAATGCTAGCTTGTGACTGTAAGGTTACTTGAGAGGGACTTGTTTAATAGCACACATCAACTCATCTCACCTGTTATTATTATTATTTTTTTGGACAGATTGTGTTAAAAACAAAGCTCAGATTAAAGCCGTACTTCAGTAACAGAGCTTTAGACAGAGCAGTCCCCCCAGTTAGCATCATCCCTCCGAGGGGATGACATCAGCTGCAAAGTATCAATTAGAGGCTGTTGTTTAGAGCCAACAGCATTCATTATATTATTTAAACTCTATAAAAATGTCTACACTGTCTGATGCAAAGAATGTTTATCTCTTAAAATCAGGCAACATCACAAGCTTGTTCTACAATAAACACATTTAAAATACATCATCAGAATTTAATATCAGCAGCAAAAATTACATAATGCATTATTTTCTATACATTCAATGGCGTCTTCATTCTCAGCTCAGCCACTCTCACATGTATACATACAGATGAGCTGGTGTCTTGCCCAAGGACACACCAACTGCAGGTGCTCCAGTGAAAATTTGTCACCATCTTGTTAGGGGCAAAATGTAAACCCATGTTACCACTGTGGGACCAAATACACTTTGTTAATGCCGTTTAATCTGACAGAAAGATACCTTCCTTACATGTACCTTTTCGATGGAGTTTTTCATTTCGGAGTTAAAATGGTACAAATGTAATGTGTTAGAGCACACGCCCACCAAAATTCAACTGTCAGAAAGTGGCCAGGACATTGGATGCAATTTGGGGTGAACCAGTCTACGTAACATGGTCCTTTTAAGTTGTCTCTATCATGGCTGGGAGAGATCTGGGTGTGTGTGGATCAGTCTGATCTTCTAATAATGGAGAACTTCCACCAGCTTGGTCCTCCAGGGGGCACAGACTGTCATGGCTCAACTCTTCCCCGCTGCTCACGCCTGAGTCCACACTCGCCAGCCTCACCCTGTCCCCTGAGGTAACTACTGCCTCCACCCTCTCGTACTCACACACAACCGGTACCCCCTGGCACGGCTGTGACATATACCGCAGCAGCCGGGCCAATTCGGGGCACGAAAGTTCTCCCATGTGGCTCTGGACGTCTGGGTTAGGGTTAGAGGTGGGGGGGGGTTCGTAAGGGCTGTCTGGGGAGCAGGGCAGCAGGTGCATGGTGGTGGTGGGGGCGCACAGCTCAGAGTACATGGGGTTGGAGAAGTCGGACGGGCTGGGGCGTAGGCGGCTAGGTGGGGCTGGTGGTTTGTTCTCCAGGAGGGGGCACTGCAGAGGTCTGGGTGCAGCAGGCAGCACCTCCACGGAGGTGATGATGTCCACAGGTCTGAAGAAGGTAAGGAAGAAATCGCTGCTGAAGGGAGACTCTACCTGTAATACAAAGCCAGGTCAGGGACATTTATAGACTTTTACACTATCCCAAAACATGACTGGAATTGTGGTTTGTTCATGTACACATATTTGAATAATCCTGGATAATTAGGCTCGCGCCATCAACATGCTCTGTTCCACCTTGTGATGTAATTTAATTGTAGTTTTAAGACTAACAGCCATTTGTAGCCTCAAGTGAAAGCTATAAACCACAAGTTGTTGCTTTAATGTTTTCAATATTTCTGTTTTACAGTTGAGATTGTCAATAGAAAGTCTCAAATAGAAAGTGAAGCACTTTCAATGAGGCTAAAATAATACCTGTAAAAGTTAGACAAATCCAGGGCTGAATTTATGAAAATCATTCTAGTGAAGGTGTATAAAGTTTAAAAACACAGTGAATTTACTGACAACACAAGGTGGAACAGAGTGTTTTCAGTTTGAGGAAAGAACACAACCTAAGTATGGAGGATTTGTGTGTTTAACATGTGAATGAAACAAAACACAACTCCAGATATGTTTATGATGAGGAAAATGATACCATAGACAAAAAATGGTGCAATATATGCCTCCTATTCACTTTTTTCATTAATCCATTAATCCAAAGTTGTCTTCTCTGAGCTCTCTAAAAAGCTAAGTTCACATTTTGCCTGTTTAGTTACGTCACAGATAAAAGCCCTCACCTTTCAAACTGTGTTCACAAAGAACACATGGCTCTTATTAGGCTCTATTAGCATAGAATTCACACGGAACAAGGACTTAAATTGTTCACTTTCTGATTGTTCAAGTCCATTTTCCAAATGCAGACATTATTTGAAGTTGGAAAATGTGAAATACTTATAACTCATACCTCATGCCACAAGTGTAATTTTTATTCTAGAAATTCTCCTGTTTTGAAGTTTTAAAAATCCAGAATGATCGCTCACCATCTTGAGGACAGAGGGGGCGGGGCTTGGCAGAGGATCTCCTTTAATCAGCTTCTTCACGTGCACCCTGCACAGGAGCACAGCTTCAGTCACAGTACACACCCCAGCACAATGCATCACCTGGGTCACCTGCCTAGGGTCACCTGTCGGGTACTCACCAGAGGGTTCTGGAGGTCCAGAGAATGATCAGGAACAGAAGGAACATGACAGCCCCCACAGCTCCAAAGACACATGAAAGTGCTTCCCAAGACCCTGCAGGCACAAAAACAGATAACATGGCTAAAAGAGACATCCCATCTGTACTTGTTTTCCCCTCCACTGCTCTGCAGCTAGTGCAGCACTTTGTTGTGATGAGGTTTTCTGAGATGTACTGTAAAAGGGCAGGTGTGAATCAGCAATTTTACAACCTGGAAGTCAATTGACTTGGCCATTGTTTTAGATCAATCAGGTCCAGTAGGGTTAGGGACTTATTGTTATCATGTACAATTAGAACCTAAATGTTGCTTTTTGATGCATTGTAACAGAGTTAGCCTTGGGCTCATTTACATCTGCGGTCCCCTGGCAGGGAAAAAAATCACAACCCAGAAACATTTCACAAAACACAAACATGTGACAGTGAGTTAAAACACATACATGCAATAAAACTACCACACCCTTCCACACACAGAGACACACACACATTCATACATAAAGACCCAGAACCACTCGAAATTAATAAAGAGAATAATGGTTACGTGGGAGCTTTTAGTTATGTTGGAATTACCTCATCAAAAACATACCTGAAGTTGTAGCAAATAAAAATTCTATTCTGTCAAATGGACAAAGGTTTTTAAAATAAAGACGTTTTGCCACCCATCCAAGCAGCTTCTTGGTCAGATTGCTGATGGACACTGCCTTATATCTATCTGAATGGAGGAGCTAACTACACAGAAACTAACACAAGCATTACAGTTTGTTTATTAGCTAGGTCTTCTGAGGTACACAAGTGTGAAACTGGAGTTATTTGTGGAGTATTTTATTTTATTTTTAAGCATATTTTTTTTTACTTCATGCATGTCCTTATTTGTACTTCGTGATTTTATGTTGCACTTTATCACCAAAGAAAGTTCCTAGTTTGTGAGCTGTGTTCACTTACAATGGCAATAAAAGTCTTCTGATTCTGATTGTGTTTCGTTTCAGTCACACATGTCAGAATCACAATCAGAATCAGATCATGTTTGAGTAATCCTGCATTATTAGTCTGTTTACATCTCCAAAGCTCAAAATGATCAGCCACCTTGTGATCTAGTGGTAGTTTTAAAGTTAACAGATATTTTTAGTCTGAGTGAAACTGACACAATGCAATAGAATAACCGAAAGTCCTTGCCTTTTTAAAATATATTTTTGTTTTACCTTTTGTTCAGAAAGTTTACAGTATCCTCTGGTGTCAATGAGACTAAAACAATAAATGTAGCTTCAAAGTTTGGGAATTACAGATCTGCAAATTATTCAAATGATTCTACTGAAGGTGTATGGAGTTTAAAAACACGGGGGAACGCTTTATGTATCACCATTCAATAACATGACATGGTGGAACAGAGTATTTTCAGTTTGAGTGAAGAACACAGTCTAAATGTGTAGGATGTGTGTGTTAAATATATGTACATGAAACAAAATACAACTCCAGGTATATTTTTGATGAGGACATTATAATATAGATTTAAAAAATTCCATAATATAGGCCATTTAAATTCCACTTCTGTCACTGTCACTGTCTCCCAACCCGAAGGTCGGAGGATCGAGTCCAGCTCGGACCAAGTTCTGTCGTTGTGTCCTTAGGCAAGACACTTCACCCACATTGCCTAGTATGAAAGTAGTATGTGCGTGAATGATCGGTGGTGGTCGGAGGGGCCGATGGCGCAAACTGGCAGCCTCGCTTCCATCAGTCTACCCCAGGGCAGCTGTGGCTACAATAGTAGCTTACCATCGCCAAGTATGGCATGAACGAATAATGACTTCAGTGTAGCGCTTTGAGAGGCTTTGATAAAGCGCATTACAAGTGTAAGGCATTATTATTATTATTATTAAATGTCATAGTTTGAGAATAGGGGCAGCAGAGACTAAACTGTGGTCTGCTATAGGACTGCGTGTGTGAGTCTGACGAAGGGCATAGTGACCCCTTCTGGTGAAAGAGGATAAGTACCACGCTGCTCCTCTCCCACTAGAGACTCCCAGGACAGCATGGGGCCCCAGTCGCTCCACTCAGACCGCTTCTTCTCATCCAAGTAGGCGCGGACCCGGGCACGTGCGCTGTATCTGCTCCTCAGCACCATGCTGTGTGACTCTGTGTTCAGCTCCACCTGGCACTGCTGCTGATAATCGCAGTTGATGCTCTTGGTCCAGCCCCCCTGGAGAGAGGAGAGCATGCATCAGTCACAAATCAGAGCGTGTGTGTGTGCGCGCGTGCGTGTACAGGTAAGTGCATACCGCCCATGGGTGCTGCTGGAATGTCCACTGAACCTCGTACTCTAGGAGGACTTTACGCAGATCATGAGGGGCCCAGGAGAGGCTGCTTCCATTTACCACAGGTTTACCAGGTGCCTCCAGCTTTACTGCCCAAACAAGCACACACTACACATCAGAGCTTTATATAATAGAATATAAAAAAAAAAAAGAGTTGTCTTTCCTATCAAACAGAGTACATGGCCAAAGCTTGGACCCAAGCATACATGCCGTGTCTGTCTATAAAGAGGTGCGAGAGTGAGTGATTGTGGCCCAGTGATGCAGACTAGATTGACAGCCAGGTTCCCGTCAATGCAATCAGGGTAGCTTTGGCCACAGTAATATCCTCCAGTAAATGTGGAGTGAAAGAATAATTAATAAACTTGAAAAGTGTGTGCATGTCCAAGGGCATTTGACAGCCAATAGCAAGGTGGGCAAATGCATGAGGACCCTGAGCATGAGGAGGCTGTAAGAGCAGAGACTGATGTAGTCACATCAGGACTTTGGCAGCGAGTTTTTATTGGTCTTTAATCACAAGTGAGAGCCATAGAATTTAGCATACTGTGTCATGGTTTTGAGTCTACCATAAACTTACAGCGTAGCATTCTGGCAGAGAAACAGCAGACAGAGGAGCTGGTACTCACCATGGTCCTCCAGCCTGTAGTGTGTGACCAGGCTCTGAGACTGGTGAGCACACGACAGGTTCAGAAACAGCACGTCAAAAGTCCTCATCTGAAAATACAGGACAAATCACACATGTCAGAATGCAGTTCCTCTGTGAAAAGTGATACACCTAGCACATTCTGATTCTACTAGAGACTTCCTGATGAACATCTCTGGTTTAAAGCCCTTAGACTATTTGGAATTTGATGCGATGTCATGTGAACATAACCTAGCCACACCCTGCTTCTGAAAGGTTTCCTTGAGGAACTGACTGAAGGATAGGTTGAAATTTCCCAACAGGAAATACAAAAATCTTCTTAACTAGAGGACATCGCATTATTTACAGGTGCACTATGCATTATTCTGGTAGGAGGGTTGTCACCTGTCTCCCATCTCTATGGAGACATTTTACTTTGCGTGGAATGTTCTATATCATCATGGATAAAAAATAAGTCTACATTCCTTTCCAACATTTTGGGCATTAAACTGACAAAATAGCACATTTCAAAAACAAGCAAACAGAAAAAATCAAGTACAGTCCATGCATCTCTCATTCTTTGATCTTACATGCTTTATGAAGAGCAGTGAGCATCTCCTCAGCCCCGACTGGTCTGAGGGCCCCAGAGTGCACTTGGAGCTGTAGGTGTACCCAGATGTGCTGCTGAAATACAACATGCAGTCAGATCATTGCCATGTGTGGAATTCACTGCTACAAGACTCTCTGGAAGACCCATTAAGATGTCTGTGTAATCCCTCAGTCGTCCAGGGCAGATCCACAGCAATGGGTCATTAAAGATTGAATAGGGTAGTTTCAGCTGAAACTGGAGACAATAGCTGTTTACAGTTTGTATAGTTAGCCCCTCCCCTCAGATAGATATAAGGCAATGTCCACCAGCAATCTGACAACAACAATTTGTCCAGCTGACAGATTTAAACCTCGTCTTTTGTTACAGGTGCAAATTGAGTCCGCTCTAAGGAGTGGTTGGCAGGGGTGTTATTTGTGTTGTGAAATTGATAGCATTTTGAATGCCCTGAACCTTGTGGTGTCATGTGTGTAGATGCCATTGCATATGTAGATGGTGTTGCATGTGTAGTGTAGATTGTGACGTGTGTAGATGATGTCATGTGTGTAGATGGTGTCATGTGTGTAGATGGTGTCAGTGTGCAAATGGTGTCCTGTGTGTAGATGATGTCAGATGTGTTAGATGGTGTCAGGTGTGTAGATGGTGTCATGTGTGTAGATGGTGTTGTGTGTGTAGATGGTGTTGTGTGTGTAGATGGTGTCATGTGTGTAGATGGTGTCATGTGTGTAGATGGTGTTGCGTGTGTAGATGGTGTTGCGTGTGTAGATGGCGTTGCGTGTGTAGATGGTGTCATGTGTGTAGATGGATGTGTGTAGATGGTGTCATGTGTGTAGATTATATGTGTGTGTGTAGATGGTGTTGCGTGTGTAGATGGTGCCATGTGTGTAGATGGATGTGTGTAGATGGTGTCATGTGTGTAGATGGTGTTGTGTGTGTAGATGGTGTCATGTGTGTAGATGGTGTCGTGTGTGTAGATGGTGTTGTGTGTGTGTAAATGGTGTCATGTGTGTAGATGGTGTTGTGTGTGTAGATGGTGTCATGTGTGTAGATGGATGTGTGTAGATGGTGTCATGTGTGTAGATGGTGTTGCGTGTGTAGATGGCGTTGCGTGTGTAGATGGTGTCATGTGTGTAGATGGATGTGTGTAGATGGTGTCATGTGTGTAGATGTTATCATGTGTGTAGATGGTGTTGCGTGTGTAGATGGTGTCATGTGTGTAGATGGATGTGTGTAGATGGTGTCATGTGTGTAGATGGTGTTGCGTGTGTAGATGGCGTTGTGTGTGTGTAGATGGTGTCATGTGTGTAGATGGATGTGTGTAGATGGTGTCATGTGTGTAGATGTTATCATGTGTGTAGATGGTGCCGCATGTGTAGATGGTGCCATGTGTGTAGATGGTGTCATGTGTGTAGATGGTGTTGTGTGTGTAGATGGTGTCATGTGTGTAGATGGTGTCGTGTGTGTAGATGGTGTTGCGTGTGTAGATGGTGTCATGTGTGTAGATGGTGTTGCGTGTGTACATGGTGTCATGTGTGTAGATGGTGTTGCGTGTGTACATGGTGTCATGTGTGTAGATGGTGTTGCGTGTGTAGATGGTGTCATGTGTGTAGATGGTGTTGCGTGTGTACATGGTGTCATGTGTGTAGATGGTGTTGCTTACTTGTTGGAGTTGATTTTGTGTGCTTCAATTGTGCATATGTCTGAGCTCTCACTCGTCCACTCACAGCTGATTTTCCCCTTGCGGTTGTAGTAACAACTCAAATCTGCAGAGGCCATACATAACACATGTAATAACAGACATCTCACAACAATCTTTAGGTGGATAGAGTAGGAAGACCATGGACTGAAGTAAGAGTGTGATAAGTTTAAATAAAATTGCTCAAGTAGAAGAAAAGACAAAAGTGAAGAAAAAACATTTGATTTGGACTTTGATAAGCAGTGATGTAAGTAATGAATGTGCTGATATGGATTGTACAGGTTCAGTTAAAAATATTATTTTGATGTTTAAAACGATTAATTCATTTTGTTGAAATTTAATATCAGAAGCAAAGATTTTATTTAGACATTATCATGTTTAGTTTATGGGCAATTAATTATACACATTTCTGAGGGGTGTAAAAACTTTCCACCGGAAAATGTGACATCTGAAAGTGAGAAACATCTTCAAAGGCAAAGCTGTATTAACCTAATGATAGAAACAATTTAAAGGTAAAAGTTTTCTTGTAGAAGGTCTCCATGGAAATGTATGTTTTTTGTTTTTTGAAAAGTTTATATTCTATAAGAAGCAGAGGCAGCAAGTAACATGAACCAAAATACATATTCAGAATACTAGTTTGGAGGAACTGTATTCGAGTACAATTACTCTTTAATTTGGCTGGTATTCAGAAGACAGTTACGTTCCTAAAATCAAAGGAACACAAGGCAGTACTTGTAATTTTGGCTTTAAACTGCATTGAATTAGTGAGGGGAAAAAAAGAAAATCCAGTTCCTGTGGTGAGTGCATGTGTGAACTCTCGTTCTCAAATATGCAACAAACATAAAACAATTTTTAATTCTATATTGCCCTTTTATACTAGAATTTCATTGTTCTAAATATTCAGAACACAGTTCTCTGATTGAACCATATATCAGAATATGCAACAAAATACATCTTAATGCAGGTATTCAGTATTCTGTACCTAAATACATTTTTAAAGTATTCTTCCCATCACTGATGAGAAGAAACCCAAAATCTTAATAAAATCTTAATGGACATGTAACTATGCTAAACAGAGCCAAAAACATAAAGCAGATATGGGCTACTCACTGTGGATGGAGGGGGCCACAGCAGACAGGCAAAGACACAGGCACAGCAGGAGGGGCCCAGGAGCCATCACAGTGCTGTAAAACCACATGTGGATAAGATTTTTTGTTTTAATTTTTCAAGGGCTAAACAGTTTGGAAAAATTGCCTCAGTGCATATTTTTGTGATTGCATGTTGTGATTGCAACGTTTTGCAGTTGTTCAGTTGCCAGTGCACATTTTAAATGCACCAGAATTTGAGAGAAAAATACACAATAAATTGCTAAACTAATATAACATCTGGTGCATTTCACAACATGTTTGTAGAAGTCTAAAGTACAGCGTTGTGTGCATTTGTTTTCTGGTTCGTTGTTTGCTGAAGACATACGTTCAACTAAGTGAAGAATTTGTGACCATTGAAATTGTGATTTTATTAAAATGTAAATAACAATGCAGCCCCACTTCTTTGGACAAATGTAGAAAGTCTCCTCTAGATTATAACATTGCTAAATATTAAAAAAACAGCCAGAGTTTCCCAGAAGAATTTTCTTTGGGTCTATGTCTGCTATTTTTGCAAGGCAAGTTTTCTGTACAGAGACAGCTCAATATGCAGATTCAACCATCACAAAGCCATACAACAACATTTAATACTTAGTTCGGCTTTAACAATATTAGGAGTGTTCTGTACCCAAATTCCAATCAGGTATGTGGGAATTTCATAATTTATTTTGCACCTGACCCTCTGACCACCAAAAGCTTCGCTGACACCCTGTCCAAGGATGCAAAGTCCACAGAGAAAAGCAGCTCACAGTAAGGACACAAGCAATGGAATAATGCAAGATAGAAAACTGTATAGATAAAATGTGGAACATTTCTGGCAATGCAATAAAATTTCCATTGGGAAATAAGTGACAGACCCCCACCTGAAAAGGTACATAGTGCGTCTTTAAGCAGATGTAGCAGTGTCTCCCCAAGTACAGGTCCTGTTTTCACCCAGGGGTGAACGCAACGCCATCCACTAGATCCTAAGAACTTAGCCTGACTTAGAAATATAACAGAAGCAGCATTTCAAAACACTTGTAAGGTTTTTCTAGCAGTGCAGCACTACTCCAAACTGGTTTCTTGATTTTCTAATGGTAGAGTAAATAACTCGTGTCCAACAGTGGATATGGAATGCAGGGGGGATCACCAGGGTGCTATGGAGACCAGCTGGAGACTACAAGGACTGTGGACAAGAAGATAACACCTATGATCTGGTCTTGCAACTTCTTATCTGTCGCCCCTATTCACCAAGGACTGTGTGACCTCCACCCTGAGAGGGCCATAAAACAAGGACATTATTTGACTCTAAAACAAACACATTGTTAGATATTAAAGCAATCACATTGTTTAATCTTGCCTAAAGGTTTCGTAAGGTTGTGACAACATGCTGACCTGAAGAAGACCTGCCTCTCACACACACACACACACACACACACACACACACACACACACACACACACACACACACACACACACACACACACACACACACACACACACACACACACACACATTGGGAGACCCTATATAAGCTGTCAACACAAACATCTCAGGACTCTCTTCCTATCCTTTTCCTGAGAGTCCGGTGCTTCATTGTTCACTTTACCTGCGAAGAACTCATTAAACCCTTCTGACTTTATACTTGAGTCTCTTAGTCCTCTTTGACGCTTGCACCAGAAACGAACAATTCTTACACACTGCAGAGGTACTTTTATCAAAATAGGAATTAAAGATGCACTACGTCTTTTTTCTGGTGCATTTCTACTTTGTGCATGTGGAACTTTTTTTGTTTGGTTTTCCACTAACATTTTCAATTGTAAAATACATATAAACTACATAAACCTACATGATCCTTTGCTCCATGTCAGTGCAACTATGTGACAAACCCAAAAACTAGTTTTGTACGGCACTAATTAACAATGATTTTGTTTGTGATGATTATTTTCTTCTTTCCTTTCTTCTTTATTAAACAGTTTGAAAGCAAAAGGGCCAGGGCCTGGCCCAGGTACCAGTTGTGTTTGAAGAAGTGATAGCACATTCACCACAGATGCACACACCCGCCCACCACACTCACTTTGTGCTGCACCGCAAACAAGATGAGTTCAGTTTCCAAAACAGCTTCACACCACCTCACCACCGCAACACTCTACAAAACATGTGCCTTTTTTGTTCTTTCCATAGGTCTGTAAAAATGTCTAGAAGAAGAAGGCAGAGTAGCCAAAGATTGTACTAGAGTAATAGTAAAAAAATATTTGGGAAAGGTAATACTCAAGTAAGAGTAACTTAAATAAAGATAAATGCTTCATCCTTCCAAGGATGGACACAAAAAATAAGACAAACTAAATCATATCTGAAGGAGCAGTGCAACAAGCACAAATGTTCAAGTAATTTTATTGTCAAAATGATGCTCAGGTCACTTGTAGTCTTACTCACAGTTGCAAGAGTAACCAAAGTTTTTACTCCAGTAAGAGTACTGTTACTTCAATAAAAAAAAAAAAAAATAATAATAATAATATCAGTTAAGTAGTAGTAAAAGTATGCTGCTAGAAAAAAAAAGAAAAAAAAAAAGTTACTCAACACAATGTAAATGAATGTAACTACACACCTTTGTCTACTTGCAGAGTTTAATGCAAATTATGCAAATTTCATCAGATTTGCAGTATATTTTAAATTAAGATTCAAGATTATTTTTAAAAAATGAAATCCGTGCACATTTGAACATACATATGGGATAATAATTAGGACAGAGATTTTTAAAGGTTTGAGGGGTAAATGCTTTTTCTTGTGTTTTGCGTTGGTAATTTGCCTTTTTTTAATCTATGAAACCTACAGGAACAATTGATGAAACTTTGTATTGTGGTGGACACTGCCTTATATCTATCTGAAGGAAGGTACCTAGATTGAAACTGTAAACAGCTATTGTCTCCAGACTGAGACTGAAACTGGATGTAAGGCAGTGTCCACCAGCAATCTGACCAGAATTGAAGAAGGGACTTGGATGAGCAGCGAAACGTCTTCACTCCTACAACGTTTTGTGAAAGTTGATAGATTTAAACTTCGGCTTTTACCATTGCTTAAGTAGATATATACGATAAACGATCATATTGAAACAAACGTATGCCACTGACAAGAGCAGATTTAAACCACAAAAACTATTCTCAGAATCAGAATCAGAAGAAGTTTTATTGCCATTGCCATTGCCATTCTAAATATTGTTGTAAGAAATTATGTGCTGCAATAAAGACGGCAGAATGAAACTGAATGAAGTTCTTAGTTTGCATCTGTAATGAGTCACAGAAGTTATTAATTCAACCTTTTACAGCTTAACTCTTATCAAACAGCCCAAAAATTTTCCAGTAGTGAAAAATGTACATACAATAAATATTGACCCCCCCAAAAAATTGTTCCAACTTTCATATATTGAATGATAAGTTGATATAGTAATTATTGTGACAGGCCTACCAGGTGGTCCTATTGTAGTCAGGCTATCAAATCATTTTCTGACAAAAGTAAAAATATACAGTTTACAGCAAAAAAAAAAAATCAATGAGTTTAGACTGCTTCAAGTTGTTCTGTTTTGAGCTGGAGTAATGAGATGGAGTAACACTCAAAACATGTACAGTTGGCCCCTTCTGTAAAGAAGACGTATTATGCAAAATTGACCTTTTGGAGCTTTCTACCACATTATAATGTTCCCTCATCAAAAACATGCCTTAATCAGTTTTAGATGTCATCGATGATCTCTCCCACGCACTATCTGAATGCCTCTTATGATAGAACAAGTAGTATAGTATAGTATAGTAGTACAAGCCTCCTACAAGCCCCTGCCTTTTGTACAAGGCTCAGTGCACAAGCCTACATGACATTTTCATAAATACACAAGAGCAGGATTCAAAACAATACACTACAATTTCACAAACCTAATGAGATGTGCAGTAGTTTATATACTTTAAACTGCATCTTACACTTTAAATTATTCACCTTGAATCAAATAATTTGGCAAGCATAATAACTGATAAATAGGGTCTACATTTGATTTAACTTTCTTTTTTTTTTTAAGGCAGGGTGTGTTGTGGTTGTGTACTTGGACGGTCCCTATCTCACCACGGACCACACACTTCCTGTTTCCCCTAAACCTTGCCTACCTACACTTCACTTCAAATCACCACGGTTGAGAAAACAGTGAATGACATGCACAGTTTAGATTAGTCTGTGAAGTGGAGATAAGATTTATGAGTGATAATTATTCCAGAGTGGGTATGTGGCCAGGCTGTCCACTAGATCCATAGAACTTTAAAATAGCTGGACTTTTGAATCAAACAGAAGCAGCATTTCAAACCACTTTTATCTAAATAGGAAAGATTGCATTAAAGATGCACTTTGCAATGTTCCTGGAGCATTCTTACTGTATGCATGTGCAGCTTTTCTTATTTGTTGTAAAACATGTATAAACTACATAGACCATGATCCTTTGCTCCCATCAATGTAACTACGTGACAAAGCACAAAAACTGGTGTGGGGCCATGAATATGAGATTTGTACTAAATTAGATAGTGATTTCATTTGAGGACAAATAGTTTTTTTCATCAAAATTGACTGATATAAAAGCACATTATTTTGAAGTCTCTGTAATATATATGGTAATAATCTATTTCCACTTTTTACAATCACAAATGACACAGCTACACTGATAGATAACATCTTTACAAATCAACTGGGGAGTAAAATTACAGCTGGACTACTTATTAATGACATAAGTGATCATTTACCCATATTTAGTGTCTTTCATCAGCTGCTCCAAAATGTCAAAACTGCATCATCATAAAATTACCAGACTCAGAACACCTGAAGCAATAGCTTCTTTAAAAGCAGACTTAAATGCACAGACATGGGATGACGTTTATGCTTCTGCAGACCCCAACATGGCTTTTGATGCATTTTTGTCAACTTTAACTACAGTCTATGAAAAGCATTGTCCCCTCAGATATGTAACTAAACACAAAAACAGACTAAATAGTCCTTGGATTACGAATGGAATTGTAAATGCATGCAAAAAGAAAAATAAATTGTATAGATTTTATATACAACACAGAACTAAAGAAGCAGAACCCACATACAAGACATATAAAAACAAGCTGATAAACATAATTAGATTGAATGAGAAATATTATTACCAAACATTATTAGAACAGCAAAGAAATAATATTCAAGGGACTTGGAAAATATTAAACAGTATAATTAAAGAAGGAAAGAAAAGACACACATTCCCAGATTATTTTATGAAGGATAATAATGTTATTGTAAATGGCTCAAGCGAAATGGCAAATGGTTTTAATGATTTCTTTATAAATGTTGGACCTACATTAGCAAACAAAATAAAAGAATCAACAAAGTCAGATGGATCAGCTGTAAATTACATACAGCAAAATCCAAATTCATTATTTATAAGTGCTACAGATGAAAAATGAAATTATTGGAATAGTTAATAAATTAAAAAACAAGAGGTCAACTGATTGTTTTGATATTGATATGGATTTGGTAAAGAACATCATCAACTGCATCGCCACACCGTTTACACATATGTGCAATCAGTCATTTTTAACAGGAACTTTTCCAAACAAATTGAAAATAGCCAAAGTAATTCCCATCTTCAAAACTGGTGATAGACACCAGTTTACCAACTACAGACCTATATCTCTTCTGCCACAATTTTCCAAAATTTTAGAAAAACTTTTTGTATCAAGATTGGATAATTTTATTGATAAGTATAATTTACTGAGTGATAATCAATACGGCTTTAGGCCAAAAAGGTCGACTTCAATGGCCATCATGGAGCTTGTGGAGAAGATATCTACAGCAATAGAAAATAAAGAATACACTGTAGGTATATTTATAGATCTTAGTAAAGCCTTTGATACCATTGATCATACACTACTTTTAAAAAAAATGGAAAAATATGGCATCAGAGGAATTGCTCTCAGTTGGCTGGAAAGCTATCTTCTGAATAGACCTCAGTATGTTCATATAAATGATATAAATTCTGAGGAAAATATGATTACGCATGGGGTTCCGCAGGGCTCTGTTTTAGGACCTACATTATTTATTATGTACATAAACGATGTCTGTGAGGCAATGGACAATGTGAGCTGTATTTTGTTTGCTGATGACACCAGCCTCTATTGCTCAGGAAAGAACTTACAAAATCTTATACACACAGTAGTAAATGACCTTAGCAAAATAAAACAATGGTTTGATATTAATAAACTTTCAATGAATCTAAATAAAACTAAATATAATATCTTTGGAAATAGAAAAATTGATTGCCCAACTAATATTAAATTAAATGACATTGAAATTGAACGAGTGACTGCAACCAAATTTTTAGGTATCCATATTGATGAAAAACTTAATTGGAAAATGCACATTAGTTTTCTTCAGACAAAGCTAGCTAAAATTGCTGCCATAATGAGTAAAATGAAATTTATGTTGAGTCAGGTTTCACTTAAATTATTATACAATAGTCTATTCTTACCATATTTAAATTACTGTGTAGAAATCTGGGGTAATAATTATAAATC
This sequence comes from Periophthalmus modestus, assembly GCA_019594935.1. NCBI lineage: Eukaryota > Metazoa > Chordata > Actinopteri > Gobiiformes > Gobiidae > Periophthalmus > Periophthalmus modestus. Next base: position 144,102 of record JAIEZT010001373.1, read on the forward strand.
TAATATACAATCAATTTTTCTACTCCAAAAGAAGGCCGTCAGAATAGTTAATCAAGGAGACTATCTCGCGCCAACAAATCCAATTTTCTTTAAGTTAAAATTAGTAAAACTATTTGATCTTGTTGATTTAAGCACAGCCGTAATAATGTACAAGGTTTATAATCATAAGCTCCCCCCTTCACTACAGACGTTATTCAAACAGAGAGACAGTCAATATCATTTTAGAAGAACAGGTTTATTCAAAAAAAATAAAACTAGAACTAGTAAAAAACGTTATTGTATTTCTGTACGAGGGGTTAGTGTGTGGAATAACCTTAATGATAAATTAAAAAGCTTCTGCACAATAAAAGCATTTAAAAAGCAGTATAAAACATCACTTTTCGAAAATTACAGGACTATGGAATAATCAATGTGAACTGTCGTGGTTTGTAGTTTCTTCTGCTATCTTTTGCATTTCCATGTGTTACTAAAATGGGTGAGGCATTATAAGTAAAATTTACTTCAGCCTAAACCCTTTGGGTCATGATGTGGATGTTGAGTTGTGTTTGATGAATGTTGAATAATGTTTTGATTTTGAATGTAATGACCGAATAAAATACCTATCTATCTAATCCAAAAAAATTGTTTTTATTAATTGACAATATATTTTTCAGCCCTAGTTTATTCATAATTTAAAAAGAATGATGAGATTGTTCACGATGTCACAGTTATATCAACGTCATCATACTGTCAGGTAATTTCCATGGTTAAAGGCTCTGTACTTGATATATACAGATTTGTCTTGTCCCAGTACAAATACATTGTATAAGCAGCTCTTGAGGTCAAAATATGTTTACTGTGTGTGCCGTCTATGTCTAATTATAAAGCTTTTTCTTAGAATGCTAGTTGTTGTTATGCTAGTTGACTGCAAAACTCCACTCTGGTCTCTGAAAGTTATGAACAAGTACTTCTAAACTCATGGTGGTGAATAATTAGAATGCTTGGAATGCATAAGGTAAGTGAGGAATAACTTTAGACCACTGCAAACCGTTTAAAATGAACTAGTTATTTTTCATATTGTTAACATGGTAAAAAGCAGGTACAACGCCTTTAACAGAGTATTTATATATATATATATATTTATATTTATATATCCTCTCACCCTCTTCTGCTGGTGTAGTCCTCCTCTGACCGTCCCGTGTCCTGTGGAGCCAACTCGGTATGGCTTGGTCTGGCGCTGTTCTGCTTTGCTTCTCAGTTCCTCAGCAGGAACTGGGTGACGTAGAGGGACTTTTTAGGCCAAACTAAAGGTTGCGGCTTCCCTGACTTCCTTGAAACAGCACAAAAAAGAGATCTAAGTTAGGGGAAACGGTAGCTAGGTTTCACTGGCTTACTCTAAAAAGATCAGCTCACACTTCCCCTAATCGCTCACCACAGAACGGCACATTTATGACCAAACAGGGCCATCTGTCTCCTCCATATTAAGAAAGAAAAAACTGAACTATTTTGCTGTCTATTTTGAGTTCATAATCTTTCCTGCAGCAACACTAGATTGTAAAAGTGAATTCAGTTTCAAACTATTTATAATAGCAAAATGTCACATGAGTCATTTGGGTTGCCAGTCCCAAAGCTGAAATCCAGTTGGTTTAAACCTAAAAAGGACTCTCTCTGATCGAAATGGTCACTACCAGAACCCCAGCAGCTGCAGCCAATCAAGAATCAGTGCTAGTGCAGCCTCTACTGCTCAGTGAGTGAATTCTGAAGGTTTATCATGAGGCCTGTCCATATACTGAGAATGAGACAAACCTGTATGTGTCCTCTATCTGCAGGTTAAGGCTCTGGCAACTCAGATTTAATGTTGACAGTTGATAATTCCTTTTTAAAAACAGTATTAGCACGGGCTACATATAGTTCCTTTTAATATTCCACCACATACTACAACAAAAATTTGTGTTATTGTGCAACATATCAATACATTTATACCACGTTATAAAGTTGTTTAAAGGTACACTACGTAACTTTTCTAGTGGAGTGCAAACCTCCTGTTTCCATAGAGATGGTGCTACTGTGTCTGGACAAATGTATCTTTCTTGCATCTTTCCAATTACAGATGTTTTTATTTATGCTAGTTAACACATCAAATCTTAACTGAAACGGGTCACCTCTCAACAGATCTGACTTGGCAACTTAGTCTTGTGGCTCATGCTTGTCTTTTTGGATAGTAAATTTAATACATACTATGGAACATTTCAAGCAAAACAATAACATCAAGATGTAGCCAGACCCTTCACCAGAAGTTACACAGTGTACCTTTAAGATATGTTACCTGATTTCAGTATGTCTCTATTAAAAAGTTCTGACACGATACGTCTGTGTTCATTTGTAGACAAATACAACTATGCACGAGTACAGTGATAATAAATGGAGTCACCTGAAAAGTCCAGTTGCAGGTGATGTTGGGGGGGTAGTAGCTAGGGAAGAGGGGGGTCTGCAGAGTGCCTTGGACTGGACCCTGTTCTGGCCGCAGCTCCAGTGTGGACGAGCAGCCTGTAAGACAGCACACACACACACATGCACACACACACATGCACACACACACACATACACGCACACACACACACGCACATACACACACAGGCACACCATACACACACCGACACGGACGCACACACACACACACACGCACACACACATGCACCCACATACACACACACACCGACACACACCGACACGACACACACACACACACACATCCACACGCACATGTCCACACACACATACGCACACACACACGCACATACACACACATGCACAAACATACAAGCACAAACACACATGCACACACATACATGCAAAATAACACACACACGCACGCACACACATGCACACACATACATGCAAAATAACACACACACGCACGCACACACACATGCACACACACACATACACACACATGCACAAACATACAAGCGCAAACACACATCCACACACATACATGCAAAATAACACACACATGCGCACACACATGCACACACACATTCACACACACACACACACACACACACACATGCACACACACAGGCACACCATACACACACACAAGTACACACACACACGTCCACACACACACACACGCACATACACACACATGCACAAACATACAAGCACAAACACACATGCACACACATACATGCAAAATAACACATACACACACACACACACACACACACACGCACACACGTGCACACACGTGCACACACACACACGCACACACACATGCACGCACACATGCACGGTTTCCATGCTTTATTGGAACATTACACTAACGTCCATTTCATTTCCGGGAGACTGATCCTAACCTTAACCATAGTCACTGCTAAACTCCAACCTTAACTTAAATCCTCACCTTAACCTATTGTAACCAAGATTTGAACTTTAAACAATATTGGTGATCTAATAATAAAGCATTTACATCATGGACCTGATTTTTGTCCCCATAAGGGAGGCAGGTCTCCATGACATTAGTGTGTACAGATTCCCCACGAGGTCAGAATCAGGTCAGAAATGTATGGAGAAACCTCACAATCCAATCCAACTTTATTTCTAATGCACTTTAAAAACAACAGAGTTGACCAGAGTGCAGTACACAACTGTCATTTTAAAAACACAGATATATAACAGACAAATACAAATAAATAACCTCAAACTGTGCACTATTTAAATCAACGTATCAATGAAAAGCTAGAGAGAAAAAGTGTGTTTTAAGAGCTGATTTAAAAGTAGAAAGTGACTCAGACTGTTTAAGGTGCAGGGGCAACGTGTTCCACAGTTTGGGACAAGCCACAGAGAAGACACAGTCCCCTCGAAGTTTCCTCCTAGTTTGTGGGACCACTAACAATGAATGATCTGCAGACCTGAGTGAGCGAGCAGGAGCATAGTGTAGAAGCAGGTTGGACAGATATTGCGGAGCGAGGCTGTGGAGGCATTTAGACAAATAGAAGGATTTTAAAGTCAATTCGATAAGAGACAGGGAGACAATGTGTTCCCGTTTTTTTGTACCAGTTAAAAGGCGAGCAGCTGCGTTTTGAACAAACGCACGGTCCTGTTAATGATGTGTCGAAGTACCACAAGTCCAGCTCTGCACAGCCTCCCAATCTCATCCAGGACAGAATGGGATGCTTTTCCTGACATTTCATAGTCTTGTTGTGGCAAAAATTACAATTCTCGATGAAAAGTAATCCATTTGCGAAGCTCGGTGAGTATTTGAAATACAGACAAGAGGTTTATTGTTTGTTACAGCAGATACAGACAGGACAGGGCCCAGGCCTGCCCTGGCCACAGACTGACAGCCTTTCGGCGTCTCCCCCCAGTCTCCACACCAAGTCCCCCAAGCAAGTCCCTCTCCAGTCCCCAAGCATCCCAGCTCTGACTATTTTATACCAGAATGACAAAGCTACATACATTTCAAAGCAGAGTGACTTTTGTTTCACACCCATATGATAATGAACTTTTCCACTTAGACAGGTAGAGCAACAACGAGTTTCATGTGGGATGGAGACAGAGCTTCACACATGTTAATGTCTCGTCTGGGTCTGGCACTGACACAGATCAAATACATTTAAAGACACAGCATGAATAAACTTAAATTTCCATCACACTTCTCCCTTTTGATTATTCATTAATCATACTTCATAAACAATCATTGTCACAAACAGCTTGCACAGAAACGTTCATGTTGTGGACACAGTTCCAAACACAGTTCATAGAAATGAAGGTCCATTAGTTTGTTGATTGAGATGAGGCAAATTCAACAGTTCATTGTTGTGTTCAGTTTGTCCTTATCCTTTATGATTTGTAGTCAGACGATGAATGCTGTTTTAACATGATGGTGGCGCTGTTCAGTTAAATCTTTCCCATCGCCTGTCCTCTGTCCCTTTGTCCTCCTTCTGACCACACATGGCTGTATTCTCCGTCCACACGCAGCTTGGCGTCTCTGGCCACAGCTCGTCTCTGGAGTCGTCCTTCAGCCCATGTGTCGATCTTCAGGGCTGTGTCTGGAGACGAGGAACAGGTCGAGTTCTTTTGAGTCACATGAAAAGAAGTGAATGGCTGAATTTTTCTGAAGTTTTCCTCCAGTGACATTGAAACAGAGGGATGGATTTGATGATGCAGGTCTGATTCTGCCCAGAAGAAGAACGTGTGTCTTTCTGCTCAGAAGGTGTTTTTGGTTCAGGTCCAGCTGTGGTGGTTGGTTCTGTGGTTCTTTGTCTTGAAGGGCGTTGTCAGGTTACAGGTCTTGTAGTGAATGGAAAACTAAATGATAACACCTGTTTTATCACAATTCAATTTTGAAAAAACTAAAACTCATTTTGTTATATCCCCCCTTTGACACATTTATATATGTGTGTATATATATGTACATGTGTCAATTTTGTTCTGAGCTGGCATCTCTGCTGTGAGAGAAAACTTTGGTTAAATTGTAATTTTTAAAGAAGAATTTTGTGAATCACACTGTTATTGGTTAGTTGTTAGTGCTGTTAGTGTTGTTAGTGTGTGATTTCATTTCATAGGAACTTGTAAAGAAAAAGAAGAGAAATTATGCAGCATCCGTATCTCCTGTAACAAAAAAAGTTATTAACAAAATCGCAGGCGCATAGTCGTCAAGGATGGTCAAGTCAGTCGAGTCAGTTTTGTGATCACTACCGGCTTTGATTAGGCCTTCATTTTGTTTTGTAGAGAGCTCACAATTGAGGAGGGTTTTTGGTACCAGCTGGACTTTTCTGAGGACTTGCATGTCATTAAACTCACTGCAGTGGTGAGGCAAAAAACATAAAATAAAAAGAAATATAAAGAAACAAAGAATTGTAGAAAATGAGTGGATCAGTTGAAACTGCATCCTGTCATTTTCTTGTTGACTCTGTTCACAGCGGTTTAACAGTTACACACATATTTTCTGACATTGCACAATTTACACCATACAGTTTGGCTGATCAGTTCCAAGAACTCACAAACGTACAGTTGACTTCTGATGTCACACTCTGTACCATTTTCGTTCTTTTTCTTTTTTTTTTCTTTCATTTTTCCTTTTTTTTTTTTTTTCTGTTTTTGCTGTTGCATTTTTACTGAAAAAGTTGTGAGATGAATCAAAAATTGGTACAGGATCAGAACTATGGCAGTTGGGTATGTTTAGATAATTCCAGTTAAGCATTTTGCATTTCCAAAATACATTGTCCTTTGATTCACCAGTCTTTGCAGATGAAGATTTCCTTTTCAGATGAAATACAGTCTGTATTGCAAAAGCTCACCAAGTAAAACTTGTTCAAATGCAGCGGTGGTGATCCAGGACATAAACCAATGTCCATCCATGTTCTTCTTTGAAAGCTCCATGTATCAGGACAGAAACCAAAAGGAAGGTAAAATTCCATCTTCACTGTGTTCTGGACGACGACTCGTGGATCCCACTTTTCTGACACCATTATTGTTGTGGCAAAATTACAATTCTCGATGAAAAGTAATCCATTTGCAAAGCTCGGTGAGTATTTGAAATACAGACAAGAGGTTTATTGTTTGTTACAGCAGATACAGACAAGGACAGGGCCCAGGCCTGCCCTGGCCACAGACTGGCAGCCTTTCGGCGTCTCCCCCCAGTCTCCACACCAAGTCCCCCAAGCAAGTCCCTCTCCAGTCCCCAAGCATCCCAGCTCTGACTATTTTATACCAGAATGACAAAGCTACATACATTTCAAAGCAGAGTGACTTTTGTTTCACACCCATATGATAATGAACTTTTCCACTTAGACAGGTAGAGCAACAACGAGTTTCATGTGGGATGGAGACAGAGCTTCACACATGTTAATGTCGTCTGGGTCTGGCACTGACACAGATCAAATGCATTTAAAGACACAGCATGAATAAACTTAAATTTCCATCACAGTCTAAAATACAATGAAGGAAAGGCTTTAATTGCAGTTTCCAACAACACATTAATCCAAAGCCTGTAGATAAAATGTATAATTAATGTGCAAAGATACCATTAAATGAAATATTGCTTCTTTTTTTTTTAACCCGCGTTGTTTTGTTTGGTTAAACTTCCTGGACCCCTTCTCCTCCTCATGGCTTGTATAGTCCCACAGCGCCATCTATTGACGGTAAATGAAAATGAAACTTTCAAAACATAAGGGAATATATTTTCTTTTTGTAATAAAAAAAATGCGTAATACAGCAGAAGACGCTTGTAAACCCAGCTGAATTATGTAGTGGAAAAAATAAAATGATGACACCTCTGCCTAATGTTCCGCTGTAGGCTTCTTGGACATTCCGGAAACATTTAACGGTTGCACAATCTACACACAGAAGGAAAATTCGGCGCCGGTCACTTATTTTGTTGTAGGGAGACTTCTCAATCATGAAGAGATTATCGTAATAAATATATAGCTTTATGGAGAGTGGTTATCAAAACAGTCTATTTCAATACATCTGATTTTGTAATTTCTCTTTACGAGACGATGTGGACACACTCGGTCTCCACTCGGGACCTCTGTTACTGGGGTACCATTGTTTTCATAGCAGACAATTTTTTGGATAATTATTAAACGGACATTAATAATTATAAATTGCATGATATTATTGTTATTATTTGCTTTTTTCAGTTTCACCATCCTGCACGTTTCATTTATTGATTAATTTTAATAAATTTTAAATAATAATAACAATAATAATAACTATTATTATTTTTACCAAGACCAAACTAGTTCTCTTAAATATTTAGAAAATAGAGTTTATTAGGCTATTGATTTCAAGATTAAGTAATCTTTTCAACAAGATGAAGTAATGCTAATGTCAACAGCATAACTGCCATTGTGTTGTTTGTTACAGTCCAAAGCTATGGCTGGACCGGTCACTTTGGAGTTGTACCCTATTTTCCTGAAGGGTCTGAGTTACTGTGTAATCCCTCAGTCGTCCAGGTCTGAGCCATAGTAAAAGCCAAAAGCTAAAATCTGTCAACTGGACAAAAATTTGTATGAGTATAGCTAGTATAGTTAGTATAGTGTAGTTAGCTCCTCCCTTCAGATAGATGTAGTGTCTTCACTCCTACAACTTTTTGTCCAGTTGACAGATTTTATTCTTGGCATTTACTATGGTCTGCGTTACCTTCACTCCAAGAGCAAAGTCTGCAGAGAAATTCAAAGCACTGCTTGATGGGGCTCTGGAAGTGACACATCCTACCGCACAACACAAAAAGTAATTTATAAAGATAAAAAGTAGCATGTTTATTTTATTTTTTTTTTTATTTTATTTTATTTTTTACAAGTATTCAAGTATTATTATTTCTTTTCTTAGCCCTTTTTCACTTTTTCTTGCACTGGCTTCTCTTGAATTTGTAATAATGCAGTATTTTGCTATGTACAGGATATAGAAATCTCCAAAACATCCATTTCACAACTAAGCCTGAATAAACGAGATTCTAAGTCATCATCTAGTTCTTCATCCTCCAGCAGTAGCAGTGGAAGTAGCAAACCAGAAAAGAGCAAAAAAGAGGCAGAGAAGAGGTCCTCAGAGAAGGTAACATTACACAATAATAAAAGTGAACAATTTGTGATTCTTAAACTGCATTTCAAACTTTTGCTGTGTTGTGTTGAGAAACAGTAGAACCGCTCTTCACTGGTCCCTGTGCAAACCAGCAAAGACCTTGTATCAGTGACTGTGATGAAACTAATGCAGATGATTTCTCCATAGAAATGGGACTGGCCTGTGTTGTATGCAGGTATATTTTAGTCTGTTCCTGAGATCTTGTTAGGCCAAAGATACAATAACCAGCCAATAATGCAATAACTTATTACAGTGTTTCTCAAACTATAGTACATGTTCCACTGATTGTACACAAGCTCATTCAGGTGGTACTTGGACAGTGCTTCAGTTTGTGACTTTGCCTGACTTAGAGATCAATTTATTCACTTTTTGTCCTCCTTTGGATTATCTCTTGTTCAGGACTATACAGTCGAATTGATGCAGTCCAATTTTAGACCTGGTTTAGCCCTAGATTAGGGCTAAACCAGCCTTGAGCACCTGACCGAGAATAGTCCTGGTTTAGATCTGGTGGCAATCGGAAAGCCACATCTTTTTTATGGTAGTACTTTGTGTGAAACATTTGAGAGCCACTGACTTATTACATTGTTGGTAAGATATTAATACATTTTTGGCTAACCACAGTTATTGTGTTATTGGTCTGTTATCACATTATGGGTTTATTACATTAAACTTTGCCAAAATTATTACATTATTGGTTGCTAAATGGTAAACTTGTATTGGAATCTATAAGCCCTCTACTCCTGCTCAGTATATCTGTGCAAAGAGTGGGTGTAACAAAGAGCTTTTCTGTCGCTCACCATGACATTGTTTAGATGGTAAGTTTGTTCTGCTGTAGAGACATATTTGGTTATGTAAATGTAACTCTGACCAAGGTAAACATTCCAAGACTTTCTTTTGCCGCACAGAGCCAAATGCAAATGCTGCAACCTTCTCTGTCTCGTGTTATGTAGCAATCAAACAAAAAATTTGGCCCGTGTAAAAGCAAATGCTGTAAAGCAGGCCAATTCAATATACTTTCCATTGCCAGATCCTTTTGAAGGCGTTTGACTTCAAACATCCAACATCATGTCTTTGTACAGATCCACACAGGAACTGGCTCAACACTGCAACTACATTGTTTGGGGGGAAAAAGTACATTTTAAAATACTTACAGCCTGTAATTTTTGGTCTTGGTCTTTGGTTACTGGAATGCTCTTTGGACACCTAACAAGCAGCACACCTTTATACGAATGCCTTGAACATTATTTGACTGTAGTGTTGTCACCATACTAACATTTCAAACTCGATTTCGATACTAAGGAATACACTCGATACTGAATACCGATTCACCGATGATTAAAAACTTTCTTTAAACAATAGAATGTGATTTTCAACATTATGTCATAATACTTTTTTTTATATTACCACTTCGCCTTACATCTGTGTAATGTCTTAGTCAGCATATACTTGTCAGTGTGGTCTTATTTTTTGTTACAGCTCAGATCATTCTAAAGCTACTCAGAAAAGTTCAGTTCTGTCCTGTGAATATGATTTTGTTAGTATCGATATCTGCTCAAATGTCCATCTAGTTTTGACCGCCCTATCTGAATGTAAAATATTGACCATTTACTTAAGTTTCTTTTTGTAGTTTCAACTTTGAATTCATTGTTTTTTGTCAATGATTGTTTCGTGCAGGCATCCACGACTTCAACGAACCCCACCAGCAGCAGTGCCTGCTCCTCTTGCAGCGGCTGCATTCAGTGCCAAGACCAGCTCTGCTCTTCCAACTAGCTCCAAGCTGGGTTCTTTAGGTTCGAGCAGGAGCAAGACCCTAACCACTCCCTCGGGTCAGAAACCTATTGAGCTGTCTAGACTGGCGGGGCCTAAGTCTGGCCCCTTGGGAGCTAAAATCTCTGGCAGCGATAACGGAAACGGCTCCACTTAGGCTCCACTTAAACCTCCGCCTCTGACTCTGGGTAAGCAGCCAGTAAACCGATTGTCCAGCAGGGAGAGCCACGGAAAAGCTCCATCAGGGGCCGGATCTCCTGGAGCATCCCAGGCAGGTGCAGGTGGGAATGGGGAGTCTGGTGGGAACAGAGGGTGAAATGGGAATAATGGAAACGGCTCAAAGGCAGCACTGTGCCAGAGATCTGTGTGCGTTATTACAACATCATGTACACGGAGAAAGACAACATACAGACATATTTGAATTTATGTTAAGTGCTGCCAGACTCTGTGTCTCATTTTGTTCTAACTACTACGAACCATGGGAGGTCTGTCCATTTATATCTACGCCATTTATCTTCTTGTTATTAATGTTTAATGATACTGTGTTTTATGGTATACTTTATGAAAATGTTAATATAAAATTAAATATTACATATAATTAAAATTTTAATTATAATAATTCACTTCATTTTAAACATTACATTCACATACAAATATCTTCATATAGAAGTTACTTCATCCATAATCACATAAAAAAATACACTTATTTTGAATAAATCCATATCAACACTGATGTACAAAAAGTGCTCAGGATAGTGCACTTTTTTCTAGTCACAGTCATTGTTTGCATTATAAATTACAAAAAAAAAAATGTATCAACCCTTAGCTGTCTATGGATAACAAAACACTTTTGGCATATTTCACTCAGTCTGATGGTATGCAAGGGCAGCAGAACACATTACATGTTTGCTGGTTTTTAACAGGCCATAGATGGCCCAGTGGGTTTGCAGTCTTATACATTCTGCCCTCCTTATCAAGCATATGCCATCTTGCCCAGGTAGTTCATTGAAACATAGCACTTCTATCCATTGGGCCAACCACACCTCTTTATTTCTCTCCAGATCACTGAACTTGAGGATGCGCACATGCTGGTACTCCTGCAGGCTCAGCTCTTGGTGTCGATGGGCGTGAAATGCATATATGACATAAAACAGAAACAGATTTGTACATTTAATCACATTTCAAATCAATTTGTGCAGTGGCAAGGGAAGTGAAATATAGGTTTGCTGCATTTTCATATTTTAAATAAAAGGGAATAGAAGAAATAGAGAACAAATTCAGTTTTTCAAAGTTACCCTTTATGTCCACTAGGGGGTGGGGTTTACTACATACTTGTTCCATAGTCCCACTGCATTTCAAGTAAAATAATTCTTCTAATTTACTCCCTATTCTTGTCACTTATAGCTTCAAATTGTACAATTTAACATGTTAGTTTTTGTTACTTGTTCACGTTTTTTTTTACATAGTAAAAACTTAAAAACTTAAATTTAAGGCCTAGGTAAAGCTGGGTAATTAATCCAATTAATGTGATTAATTCGTGTTTTATTAGTCAAAATTTCATGAAATCTTGTTTATTCCTGACTTTCTTACTTGACCAGAGTTATTCTGCAAAAATTATCATTGTAATTTAACTATGAAATATGGATTACATATCTGTAAAAATGTAACTGAAGACAGATTACAATTTCTGAAATAATAGGATATGATTAGAATGAAAATGAGCTTCCCCTGTTTGAAAGTCAAGCAGTCTCAGCTCTGACTTTGATTAAAAGTGATTAAAGTCTTCCAATGAAAACAAGAGATTTTATGTTTTGACCATATCGCCCAATCCTGGGTACGATTTGTAGTACAATAAAGACAGATGGCTGCTTGTGTAACTTTTATGGTTTCACGTTATTTAACTTTTACCTGTTCAGAGTCGTCAATTATATCATCCCCATCAACAGAGACCCCCTGGTGCTCGGGGCTGTCCAGCTCCCCCTGGAGGTCAGACAAGGTGGAGCTCACTGGTGTTGAGGTTGAAGCTGCACAGACTGCTGCTACCTGACACAAACAGGTTGATGCCGTCGAAGTCCTCGTCCAGCATGAAGGCGAGCTGCTGTTGGATCGACGGCTGTTCCGATCCGCTGCCCTGATCGCTGAGAGTCACACTGTGGGTTGTACTGCTTCAGAAATGTGGAGTACATGTAGCCCTGAGCACCTGAAGGAAGCACAGAAGGACAATTGTAATGAGTGAGAATATCAAAATTCTAATATTTGGAATGTAAGAATACTGGCCTTGTAGCAAATGTCTGACTCTGTTCTCATAGTATTATTTTGTACCGCGAGCCACAGTGATGTAATGCATATTGTAATGTACACAGTAATGTAATGTGTGTTGTACTGTGATGTTAATACAGTGACAGACTTTCAAATTTAGAATAGAAATTTTAAGATATTTGGTAATCTATTAAAAATGGTAAAAATCCCACAACATACATCTACATCAAAATACACAATGCATATTTGAATTATTTTTGGTGACAGGCCATGACAGTACATATTGCTTCTGTCAATAAAATCTGGAAATGAGGCCTGGATGATGTGAGAATATTCATATGGCTGATACAAACAGACACAAGACAACAACAACTTCCTGGGAATACCTCTAATCCCAGGAGAACACACGAGCCTGTGAAGAACGTACACACTGTTTTTTCCAAAGCTCATAAAAGACCTTGTTATTGCAGCGTATGGAGCGTGCAGGCTGCGTCTCTCTGTCCTTGTTATGATTACCCAGAGGAGATGCTTTGTACTCCAAGCAACTGTTGGCTCCAAACAAGGTGTTGGGATTTCAGCTGCTGCAGATGAGATGTGGAGCGAGGAGATGGAGATGCGCTAGTGCATACCCTGTTGTGAGGCAACCAACTCCACACAACATGACAGCCGCCACTGGGAATGAGAAGGCTACACTAACTCTTGTGACGTGCAGTAAAGTTTGCAATGTTTTTACACATTTTGAAATGCATGCAGATCTATTCAGTGCACAACAGGCTCCATTGACTCTGCAGCACATAGTTTGAGGTGATATCTTCATTGACCTGTATGTCTCAATAGACTTCTCTGATTCCCAAGGGAAGTCACAGTTCATTTGCACAATACAGACTCTCACAACACAAAAACAATAAAGATCTAAACTGACAGTACTGTATTATGGCATTAACCACACAACACACTGATAAACTTAATATCAGGTAATTACTTTTAAGTTCCAACAAACCATTAGAAACAAAATGAAAGGGGATAACCAGGATCTCACTCGAAACTCCTTTTTATTATTCTATTTGAGCTACAGACATAGCTACATAAGTAAAGAAATACAAAATCTAATTCCATTTTATTGTGAGTGTAGTTAGGCTTTAGGCAAAGATTCTTTAAAAAAATGATATTTTGCATCATTAGCATTTAATTTTATATAGTAGTAGAATAGAAATAACAAAATATGGTGCATATTTTAGATTGATGAGGGAAACTGGAATGCCTGGAGCAAACCTACCCACAACCAGTAGTAAACATGCAAACTATGTAGAGAAAAGTCTGGAAGGCCCGGGGTCAAATCTAAAACCTTGCTGTGGGGCGAGAGAGTTATCAGCCACTCAGCCACCATTCTGTGCAGTGTGTAAGTTCTCACAAGCACACACCTACCTCCAGAGTGCAAGAGCCAGTGACTGCTGCTGCCGAAGGGGTCTCCTCCAGCAGGGCCACCAGCTCCCCCTCCAGCAGGCTGAGGTCCTTTTCTTGGTCTTCGTCTGGTAGACGTGCTCCAGGGGGTGTTCCTCCAACAGCCAGGCACGCTGCTCTTTAGTCTGATGCTGCACCTCAGGCATCTGTCCAACACAGCACAGTACAACATTTAGTCTGGCATAAGGGGCGCAGAACCACATGTTCAGCTGATCTGATGAAGTGACAAGTGACAAGCTACCAGCAAATACACCAGCACACACATTAGGTCTAGGTGCATCTCATTTTTCTAGTTACCACCCCAAACTTACCATGATACCATATAGCCTGCTCTTTCTAATAGGTCTTTATTGGGAGGGTTTTCACTTGCTTGTTGAACATTTAAAATAAGATTACATGACCGTGTAAGTCTAAGGACTAGCCACACCAGAACTGAGATCTTTTGATCTCCAAGAGTGGAATAAATTTCAAGGACAAGAAAAATTGGATACTTTGGTGCTACAAATGCAATTCAGTAATCTGGTGACAAACACACCTACATCTTTTTTTAATGTTTTAAATGGACTTGCACTTTTTTGTTTTGTATTTTTCTGTATTTTTGTGAATGCGTTGTCCTTCACAAAAGATAGATTGCTCAGCTCCTCCATGATGCTGTTTTGAACTTCTGCCATGTTGGATAAAGGACCAAAAAAATCTATTCTTCTTATTACTTACAGTACATAATAAAATACATGAATGCTTTGGCCTTTTGGATATGCTCGAATAACTCACCGGTAGTTGATGTAATGATGGAGCTGGTAGTAGAAGTTTCTCCATGAGTTTTTAGAAGGCCACTAAATAAACTACACAATTGATGAGGATGGTGTGTGCGTCCATACTGAATCTCTGCAGTTCCAATTTCTCTACCAACATGGCATTGAGAGCTTCATAGTCTCTCCTGGTGGGGCCTTAGTCATCTGGCATCTGGATCTAGATGGACCGGAGGGAGAGGAGGGTGCTGATGGTGATGATGAAGATGGTGGTGGTGCTAGTGAGAAAGATCACGGGGCAGGTGCAGTGGTCCAGTAGCTTGGTACCAGTAGCTGTGAACATGCTCTGCAGCAAGGACCAGCTGCTCCGTAGTCTTTCTACAGGATTGAAACGGGCATATAGTAAGTGGTTGTCACATAAAATCTGTCAACTGGACAAAAAGTTGTAAGAGTGAAGACATTTGGCTGCTCATCCAAGCCACTTCTTCAGTTCTGGTCAGATCACTGGTGGACACTGTCTTATATCTATCTGAAGGGAGGAGCTAACTACACTACACTAACTTTGTTTCCTTTGTTTGCTTTGGGTCTGAGGATGGAGTTATAGATGGGGACAGATGATGTCTAAGGCCCCCATTCCTGTTCAAGGAAGGACTGTCTTTTCTAACAACAGAGCTAGCCAGGCCCATTAAGGCTGAATGTAGGCCTGGGGGCCACACATGGCCCGTTGGGTTTCTTAATCCGGTCCGCCGTACGTAACCAAATTATATTAAAATAGGTAAGGATAAACCTTGTTCAATTTACGTTTCCCAAAAGATGGTGCACTTCAGCTACATTGTTGTTCGCGTGTGTGTTACTCTCTTATTCTCTTACAGCCCTTCTGCAAAAATGAGCTTATCAAAGAAAAGAAAAGTGGATAGTGAGTGCCGAGTGTTTAATATGGAGTGGACAACAAAATATTTTTTCACCAAAGTATCTATCAAAGTACCAAGAGATTTGGGCCTTTTTGCTGGCATTCATATTAGCAAAAGCTCATTGCATTGTTTTTTCTTCACAAGGTGAGTTTTTAAAATAATGCACATTTGGAAAACAATTTATACAATGAGCTTTGCTATATTCATGCTTTGCTATATATTATAGGCCATATCTCTATATATATATATATATATATATATATATATATATATATATATATATATATATGGCCCCTATATATATATTATATCAAAAATATATATAGGCCTAGGAATACACATATATATAGAGTTACTTTATTATACCCCCCAATATATATATATCTTATATATATCAGAGTAAACTTTTTATAGAATATTTAAATCTTCATAATAAAATGCAAGCAAGCAATAAAAGTGAAAGTTTTTAAATTACAGATTAGCTAAATTTTAGATTAAAAATTGAATTGGCTATGTAGTTAGCATGCTAGCTAGTTATTCACAGCAAATTTACAACCACAAGCTAGAAATCTGTGTAAACCCTCAACCACAAGCTAGCTACTCATTGTATGCTAATAACAAAATGCTGATGCAGTTGTGTCAACATTATAGACGAATACCGTGCACTTAAATTACAGTTGTTTCTGTTGTCTGTAAATATCTTTCATCTAGTTTACAAAAGTCTGCGTTCTTGTGTTTTAGATTGCATCCTCTGGAACTGCTAGGGGCTTCTAAAGGGGCTTCTTTCTAGTATTGTCTTTACCTAGCATATATTTAAATGCATCAAGTTTGTATTATATTAAAGACAAATTGATCTCATTATTAAATAATAAGCTACACATTTACTAACTGATCTGAAATAGTACTTTTAAAAGTGTACTATGAGACTTTTCTGGTGGGTGGTCTACCTGTTTGTCTTCATCAAGATGTCAATTCTTTGTCTGGAATGTTCCACACCTGGCATTAAACTTGCATATTTTTAATTTACAATTACAATAAGTTACAGCTATCTTTAATGCCCACAAATACCTAGAATAATATGCATCGTTACTATGAGCATGTTACCTCTGTTTGCAATATTAGGCTCTGTGCTGTAGATCTATAATAAGAAAATCATAAAACACAAAGTAAACAACTTAAATTTAATTAAATTAATTTAAATTAAATTAAATTAAATTAAAATGAAGACTATGAAATCAGTTTTATATGTAGCATACTTTAGTTTGTGGTGTTGTTTTAATATTTAATAATTTTTAGGGACCACAGATGGAAGCTAGCTTCAGCTATAATGTGGTGTAAAGCATCTTTAATGTTTTTACACTGTCTCTGTCAAATAAACTAATAAATAAATAAATACACTTTATATGTGTGGTCTTTAACACGTTGTCAGTGACTTCCACCTGCAGCTTCCTGTCCACTGTCTTACCCTAACCCCTGACCCCTAACCCACCTACAGCTCCTGTCCACTTCCTCATTTTTAAATATTTATTCTTTTTAGCATGACTCTGCAAAAAACTCAGAGAGATACATTTGGACAGGAAGTAGTCACACTAACAGTGAGATTTCCGGGTGCTATTGTGCACAGAGCAAATAATATTGTCATCTGCTTGTCTCAATTCTCTCTAATGCCACAGTGAGGAACTTTCATGGCAAAGCAATGACATCTCCCTGAAGACAAGCAAATGGTCTTTCCTTCATTAAGCAAATTGCACCCTGTACAGTAGCAGGGGACAATGAGTTAGTTGGAAGGAACATAATTGGCTACTGTTACTCAGGTTGCAAACAGACAGTTGCAAACCAGATTTTGTGAGCAGGTGAGTGAGGAGGAGAGCAGTGCTGAGATCAGGTTTACAGGCACACAATGACATTATTGTACTTGGTAGAGGATAGCTATGTAAAGTGATCATGGCATATTAAAGATGATGATAACTGATAGATTACTGTGCATAAAAAGACTTATGAAGTGCTCGCATGGGACATTTCCATTGTAATGATAAAGGCTATTTTTGTTATTTTTGTTGAACTCATTCTGGACAGCTACAGATACCATTTCCTTTGCATTTGTTTCAGTATTCACAGATTCAGTACAACCCTGGGTTTCTTGCACGTAACACTGGACATTCTTTACCATTCTTGACTGTCTCCACACTCCTGAGGAGTATCTCTTCTTGATCAAATACTGAATCTCTGAAACACCTGCAATAAGAAAACTACTTATGTGGATTTTTTTCTTTTTTTTAGTAGATTAGATTTGTGTCCATTATTTATTAATTATAATTATGAATACGAATTCGCAACTCCTGTGAGAAACTTGAGATATCCGGCAAACCTTTGTTCCATATAGAGTGAATGTTCAACTTGCGCCTCAATGTGGCTCCGTCTTACAATCGTTTATATGTCATAACTGGATGAAAACACACAAATATAATAGAGGCGTGACTGAAAAGACACAAGACAGTATTAGTAAAGAATGTCATTTGGTTTGGCTTGATATGGAACTCACAAAAGGAGCTGGAAATGTTGAGAATCTGTTATTACAAGACAGTGGTGGAAGAAGTACTAATAATTGTGTTACTTAAGTAAAATTACAAATACTATAGAAAAAAAAAATACTCAAGTAAAAATAAAAAGTACCACATGAAAGTATTAAAGTACTTGTTAAAAAAATAAACTTAAAGATTAAAAAGTAAAAGCGTTTCATCCAGTTTCCGAGTCTTATAAAGCTTCAGATGTAGTGATTTTGATAGATTTGTGCTGATTTTGTGCTGAACTGAATTGATCATTTTTGCTCAAAAATGAAAATGAAAATTGATCATGTTTGCTCAAATTATGAACGTGTTAAAAATAAACCCTCAGCCTTTTCAGCAGGTTTAAAACATTTTTTTTTTTTCATTTTCAAGTACTTTTCCATCCTGTTTAAAAATGTAGCAGAGTAGAAAGTACAGTACCGGCTCTCAAATGTAATAAAAGTATCCACTTTAAAATGTACTTCCACCAATGTTACAAGAGTACATTGAATGACTGACTGACACTAGAGGAGCACAGTTGGATTTTCATATTTCAGAGATAAATTTGGAGAGACGAGATTTGGAAAAAAACAAACTGGAAAATCCTGTAAATTCCCAGTGTCCTTGCGTCTCTTAAATTGGTTAATGTGGATGTTTATGATTCTGGCAACGGTGAAGGCCTCTTGCATTGGCTGGGAGTTTGGATGGTTTTCCGACGTGGTCTGCCAAAGCTCTCCAAGAAGTAACAGGTACTTCATTATCCTCTGTACTGGCTTGATCAGCAGCGAGCCCATGTTTAACAAGTTTGGTTTACTTTTGCAAATATGTACATAAGGCAAAAATTATTATATAAGACGATATATTATGCAAAGTAGACTTAAAAGCGTTTGACCAATTCATGACGGTGTTCCTTACTCTAGGTTGTATTTTGGACCTAATTTAAATCGACCTAATTTATTTGATTAGTAATGTTTTGTGACACTGTAGGTCAGAAAAGTGGCATGGTTCCAGGTTTTGAGTTACAGAACACTTAAATTTTTCAATTTTAATTTCATTTTCTATGTTCAACAATATTTTTTACTGAATCGATGAATAATTGAAATTACAATTATAACTTTGATTAATTACACAACCTTAATAAATATATAGAATAGTCTATATTCTACATGTACCAATCATGACTGCGTCTGGATCAGGGTCGGCCGTTGCATCCTGCAGTCTTTGGTACAAAACTGCTGATACTTCCACATTTGTCAACAACATGCTTAAACAAAAAAAAAAATATTCTCAAAAAATCATATCATATCTCTGGAAATGTGTGCAAAATACCATTCATATATAATCTTTACCACATGTTCCTCAGGGGCTGGATTACCTCTGACGCACAGCTCCGGGTCTGTCAGGAAGTCCTGCAGTCAGGGTCAACTTCTCTGTATGAGACACACAAGACTTGCTACTGATGTTACATATTCATTCTCAACACAACAACTTCAATATGATTAAAATACATTTAAGTCAGTGATAGACATTGTAATTAGTAACTGAAGATTTGAATAATATTGCGAAACATGGTTTATTTTATTTTTTTTAAATGAGACAGAATCAGTTTGCTGATGTACTCATTAAGATTTTATAAGGAGAAGTTCGAAGGAAGTTGCCTAGCAAGTTCAGAATAACATCTTTCTATATTTTTTATATAGACTGATATCAGTCTGTTCCCCATGCCCTCTGTCATGCATCAAGCCAGAACCACGTATGATCATCCAACCAGATTTGCTTTTTTCAGTGACACATGTGGAACAAAGGAGCTCATTGGTCACCTATGATTTACAAATAAAATCACATTTTTCTTACCTTAGATTAACAGAGTTTAGTGCTTCACTCATTGACTCTGCAGAAATTCACCATATTTTTTCAGTCCCCTGTGATATTTTTTCCTTTCTTTTTTCCTCGTAAGCAACCGATCCCTGACTGCCTAATCCACCTGTCAATCATGCCCATCTGAACTGGGAAAATTCACCGGTGACCAGAAGTGTGTTTCCTGGATGCCAGGCAAACAAATTAAATCATAGTTTTTGCGACATAATCATTATGCATCCGTCCCTTTTATAATACTGCGATAAGTGCAGGGGATTGTTATTTATCCTATACAGTCCTGCACTACTTAACAGGAACTTGCTGAGAATCAGTCAGGCCGGAGTCGTGTAGTTTAATCTTTTCCTGTTTAAAGATAAAATGAAACTTCACTAAATCCAGTTACAGTGTTGAATCTGCTGGCTGTAGCAAATTGCAGGCACTGCTGTTTGTGAAGCATGGTGCCCCTCTGTCTAATCTTTTCCACAGCAAGATTTACTTCCTGCTTTGGAGAGAAAGTGATGGAGGGAGGTGACACAGAGCTTCGACGTCTGTGTCAAGTTTCAGAACTAATGGTGGAGGTGATGTAATGCTACGCTGCGCCAGAGCAGTCCATCTGCTGCTGCTGGGAGCAGGTTTGAAAGCAAAGGAGATGCGCACAAGTGCTCAAGTGAATTACATTTAATACATCACTTTTATGAATACATTTATTTATAAAAGCGACGTGTTAAGGTTAATTCATACTATTTATGCTTTATTAGGGATAAAGGTCAGGTAACCAAACTGAGCCACACTGTGCAAAGTATTGTCTTTCAGGGCAAATCTATCAATGAATAAATAATCTTTGTATGTGGTTATTCATTCCATACTTCAAACATCACAAGGAAGTAACAATGAAGACCAATCAAGCCATTTTGTGTTAGTCATTTCTAGGAAACCCACACACACTGACCAATACCTGCTGTTTGATTCACACCATCCATTGCAGCACAAACTTGGTTATTCGTGCACTACAGCACTCAGTTAAGTGGTTCCTACAAACACAGGGAAAAGTGAAAGAGGAACAGCACGTGCAAAAAGCCCTCTCAGCTTGTGGATATCCAAAATGGGCTTTCAATAGATCTACGAAAGTTAAAAAAACGGGACAAGAGAGAATCTGAACCTAGAAGGAAAGATATAACTTACACAGCAGGTGTGTCTGAAAAACTTCAGAGAATTTTCAGACAGTATGAGATTCCTGTCTTTTTCAAACCCACAAACACTTTAAGACAGAAACTGGTCCACCCTAAGGACAAAATCCCGAGCCACAAACAAAGTAATGTAGTCTGCTCCATTCAGTGTAGTGAAGAATGCAGTGAGCGTTACACTGGAGAAACTAAACAGCTACTCCACAAGAGGATGTACCAACACTGTCATGAGAACTCCTCAGAACCTCAGTCCGCCGTGCATCTCCATCTCAAAGCCATTACCCACTCCTTTGAAGATAGTGAGGTACAGATCTTAGCCAGAGAAAAGAAATGGTTTGAGAGGGGAGTTAAAAAAGCTTTTTTGTTAGGAAAGGCAATCCATCTTTGAACAGGAATGGAGGCCTTAGACATCGTCTATCCCCCATCTATAACTCCATCCTCAAAGTAAACAAAGGAAACAATAGGGCTAGCCAGGATGCTAATTGGCGTGAAATCACTCATTAGGTATTTGTATGACTATGTTAAGTAAGACTCAGGCACAGTGCACACTTACGGTTGCACAATAGACCTAACCTACATACAAAAACTATAAACAATAGGTGTTCACAGTTTCAGTGTAGTTAGCTCCTCCCTTCAGACAGATATAAGGCGGTGTCCACCAGTGATCTCACCAGAACTGAAGAAGAGGCTCGAATGAGCACCCAGACCTATTCACTCCTACATTTTATATTTTTCTTTTGCTATACTTCTTCAAAACTCATAATGCTTTGTTACAACTTGTGATATCATGAAGCAGTAGTTTTTAAGTTAACAGCTCCTTTTACCTTTTGTTTTGTAGAGATAGGAAATTCCTAGTCTGAAATCATCCAAATGATTCTAGTGGAGTTTAAAAACATTGTGGAACACTTCCTGTATTACCACATGACATCACAAGGTGGAACAGAGTGTTTTCTGTTTGAGAGAAGAACTCAGCTTAAATATCTAAGGTTTGTGTGTTAAACATGTGTGAATGAAATGAGCAAATGACATTAGAACATAGATCAGAGAATAGCGTAATATGGTCCCTTTAAGGTATTTTTATCCATGAACCAAAACCACTGCATTACAATTTAAAAAAGTGTGGTTAAAAAAATAGCAAGAAGATACCTGAATATCTTTGACTTCTTCCTTTCCATCTGTATTTTTATTTTCTTTGTTTAAGACACACTGCAACCTCAGCAGACCTGGTTATTACCACATGACATCACAAGGTGGAACAGAGTGTTTATTTGAGAGAAGACCTCAGCCTAAATATGCAGGGTTTGTGTGTTGAGCATGTGTGAATGAAAGAAAACAGGCCTGTTTGTGATGAGGAAACACAATTATAACATAAATCAGAAAACATTGTAATATGGGCTCTTTAAGATCTCACAAGGTACATTTCAATTAAAAGACCAATCTAACAAAAATGTTCATTATAGTGACTAATTATGTGAGGTTGTCATAGTAGTGTGCATGCCTTGAACAAACTGTCTGACAGGCAGATGAACCTGATCAAACCAGCAGCACATCACATGCTTCCTCCAGGGAGTGAAGTCATTGCTGTCAATATTTGGAATGGTAATACCCCTGTAAATATATAATAGTGTTTGTGGAGTCTGGAGTGAAATAGAGCGGGAGACTGGTTTACTCAAAACACCTCTGTGTTTTTCACCACCATGATGCAATTTGAAAACAAAAAGTGGTGAAGAGGGCATTTATTGCAAGTAAACAATGGGGTGCTGATGAAGGCCATGTATATGTGAGATCCTATCTTTGCAGGCAGCAGTGCAAGAAGTGACCACATTTTAAACTATGTGTCATTATTCTCAATTCAATGGAATAAGAAAATGGCAGAGGGAACGTTCTTCACAATGGTGCATTTTGTGCATTGTTCATTAGTGATCAGTGTCCTTTTGCCTTAAGGGAAACATTCCATGGTGATCCAGTTTCACACACAAAGGCAAAAACTATGTACTATGTCTAGATATGATTTGTGTCAGCAAATATAAGTGATGAGGCAAATGGGAGCTCATTTATAATACAATGATCTTCTTGAGATGTCATGTCTGGGGGTTTAATGTTGTATGTCTTCTTTGCACATTATTGACTCATAAAACTTACAGTGTCTTAGTTGATGTCGACCTTGTTTTCTGGCCAGAACACTTTGAGTGGCCCCTCTATGCCTGAGTTTGGAGCACAGTTTGCATATGTGGCTTTTTCCCAGTGGGAGTGTCTCCTTAACGATTAACACATGTGCCTAGTAGCACAAGCTCTTCGACTACTCATGACCTTATATGTATTGTATCTATATTGATGATGCCATTGCCCGGGACTGTCCACTGTACAGTGTGTACATTTACCATGGCACATTTCTAACCATGTTAAATGTAAATGTTTGACTATTGCCATAGTTTTATTCCCAAAAGAGATCATTACCTTTAAATTTTGCGCTGTATTCCGTCTTGTCTGATTGACTTCTCCTCACCAGCGTCCACAGGTTGATGTCACTTTTGCCATCAGTTACAATAGTGTCTGTCTTTGTTCTCTCCAAGTAATGTAAAAACACTGGACGTTTCCTCCTTTTGATAATTCTGTCTTTTTCTTTCTCTTTTTCACAGCCAGAGGCCCCCGTCTCTTTGGGCTCCATGTTGAAGCCTCCTCTCTCCTGAACTCAAGTCCAGCTGTAGGGTACGGTGGTCCACCCCGTGTCTATGGCTGCCAGAGAGAGAGCTGTGGACATGCCTCCTCACAGGTACAGTATATTCCCTTTGGACCACTGCTTTAAAAGGCTGAGAGGGACTGTATTGTAGACGTACCAGCTAAGACAATTTACACCTTGAGTTATTGTGCCATATTTTCTACTATTTTGCAAATGAAGTAACCAAAATTTTGGATTAGATATCTAGCTTAATTTAGCAATCTAGTGGTCTACATTTAAAACAGATATTAATGTTGAAGAAACAACACGTCATTGAATCACATTATTATATTATATACAATTTAAATGTCCATAGGCAAAGAAATCAATAGAAACACTGATTTCTTCAGAGGCAAGCATAGCATGTAGTACACACATTTATTGATTTAATGTGTAATTTTGGTGGCCTCTAGTGGCAGTATCACAGATTGCAGTTGTATACTTCCCATGATCCTGTTTACACTAGCAAATAGGGTCAGGTGACCAGATTTTCAAACTTTAATGTGGGGACACATCCAGCTGGTCATCGCTGGTATAAATAATATAGTGGAAAGAGTGTGTAACATTGTGGGACTTCTGTCGGTGCATTTTATTTGCTTTACGCTCATTTTCAAGCACGGTTGTCTGTATTTTAGACAGAAAATGACAATATATTCCCCTCTTTATTGTTGGCTTATTGTTGTATCATTGTATGCCTTAAAAATTAGAAACCACATCAAATGTTGGTCAACCTGTTTTGGTTTGATTTTTACTACTCATAAAATGGTTCAAAGTGAAATCAAAGCTTTGGGGCAAATAAGGTCAAATGAGTGCTTTAAATAACCCGCCTTTATGGCTTTGCTGTAGATGTATGTGACATTGTTTGAACAGATTATCAACCTATACAAAGGGGACAGAAGTGTTTGTTCATCGTACCATGGAAACATATGGACTCTGACCTGACTTGTGATTTATTGTGCAGATTATCACTATGTGCCTAAAAATCTACCCTTACTGAACCTTAAAAAAGACACTTTTTTTCAATGCAGTAGTTACCAGTCAGTCTAAAAGCATGGAACTAGAAGCTTATGATTAGGGTATCAGTTAGCAAGGGGGAAAATACATTTAATTTAATGCATTTAAATCTGCCTTATAGCCTACTGAGTTGAAACAGTTTATCCTAGTCTACAACTTACCAAATTGTTCTATGTATCGCATGAAAAAATTGGCTTAAGTAAAAGTATTAAAGCACTGGTTAAAAATGTAGACAGTCAAAGTATTTCGCACAGATGTTTAGGTCTTATAAGGCTTCAAATGTAGTGATTTAGATTATACAGATTTGTGCTGGATTTTGATTTTTTTTTTTTTTTAAATCTGTTTTACTTGTATATTTTTGTTAGTTTGTTAAAAATAATCCTAACTAACTATCATAAAAAAATAGTCTACAGTCTCGCGAGAGGGCTCTTATTGTGAAGGCTGAGACACTTCAAAATTTGTGAAATACAGGTGGCGGAAGTGCGTGTTGCGTTTCCGGTTCCTGTGGTTCCTCTCTGGGTCTGCGACTGCTGCGCGATCACGGAAAGCGCGTGGTGCGGTGACGAAGAGGAAACAGGAACCGAACAAGAGCCTATGATGAGCCCGCTGCTGTGGCGCTGCTCGCTGGGTTGTTTTCTGAAAACCTTGAGCACGTTTTCAGGCTCTGGCCACAAACAGATCGCACAACAAGTACACCAACTGCATTTACAACAAAACATGCATTATCTCACAGAAGAAAGAGGGCGCCCCAATGCCCCCGACTACCGGATTTTTTTTAGTAAGTTATTATGAAACAAGCTTCTATGGTGTCTGCATTTGTTATAAAGCTGTGAATTGAAATACTTGTCCATCCCAAGTTAAGGTGGTCATGTGGCCTTGAACATAGGCTTTTTCAAAAATAGATTACATTTTAATAACTTGTAGCAAGCTGCTGCCATATATACATTGTGGCACTTCATGGGAGGTAACAGAGATGACCGCTGATAATGTTAAGGGATGCTAATAATCAAACATTATAGAGCATTCAAATAGGGTGGACTGTGATGGCTGTTGTCATAAATATCATATCGCTTGTATTGTTGTAGAAACCACAGAGGGAAAGTACATTTCTCCTTTCCATGACATCCCACTTTTTGCAGAAAAAGAAGTGGTAAATTTCGTCAACATTACATACAGTTCTTTAATGTGCAAAAAAGTCAATAAAATAAGAATCTTTTTTACTTGCAGGATAATGGTGTTCCAGCAAAGAGGACAAAGAAGAGTGTCTCTGAGGTAGGCCAGTTCCTCACATTTAGATTAGAGCTCTCAGTATATTCTTGAAAGATGGGACAATGACCTCTATCTTTAGGTGCTTTATAACATGGTTGTGGAAGTACCTCGATGGTCAAATGCCAAAATGGAGGTAATAATAAATTCAAATGTTTCATTGTTTTTTTGCAAGCCATTGTTTTTTTTTTTTAAATTACTAATAAACTCACTTTTTTCAGATTGCTACAAAGGAACCTCTAAATCCAATCAAACAGGATGTAAAGAAAGGAAAGCTCAGATACGTGGCAAATATCTTTCCTCATAAAGGTTATATTTGGAACTATGGAGCTCTCCCACAGGTGTGGCAAATATAAAATATTCACTCTATTATTGTACATAGGATATATTATGTATTATTATGATGATATTGTATTATTCTGTAATTTTTGTGCAAGACGTGGGAGGATCCAAACCACACTGACAAAAATACAGAATGTTGTGGTGACAATGACCCCATAGATGTTTGTGATATAGGCTCTCAGGTGAGTCATCATGAATTGTGTTTATACACAACAAAATACAAAGGCTTTGGTGTTGGGGTGCTGTGAAATATATATATATATATATATATATATATATATATATATATATATATATATATACATTTTTTTTTTTTTTTCTTCAGGTGTGTCATCCAGGCCAAGTGATTCAAGTCAAAGTGCTGGGGATCTTGGCCATGATAGATGAAGGTGAAACAGACTGGAAGGTCATTGCTATCAATGCTGAAGACCCAGATGCTCAAAACCTCAACTGTAGGTGTAATGTTTGTCAAATATGATTGTCTAAAGTCTTAGATTGTGGCACAAAGCTGGATTCAACATTGTTAAAAATATGTATTTTCTTTGCAAATGGCAGTTGTAAATTCATTCATTTTACTTTCCTCTGTATGGTACTACAGCCATAGAAGATGTCCGCAGGAGCCGACCAGGTCACTTAGAAGCTACAGTTGAATGGTTTAAGAAATACAAGGTTCCAGATGGGAAGCCTGAGAACAAATTTGGATTTGATGGGCAATTTAAAGATAAGGTACTTAAATCTTATAAGACAATTTGTCCCAGTTGAAAAATATACATTATCACAAACTCTGTTTTGTAATGGTTGTACTATTGTGTTTTCTAGGACTTTGCAATTGAGATCATAAAGTCCACCCATGAGCACTGGAGGGCACTAGTGCACAAACAATCTGCTGCCGGGGACATTGATTGGTAGGTTGCATAGAAGGCTTGTGAATCTGCTTTGTTTAGATTTAGGACTTAACTTTTTGTCCATGTTTTAGCAACAATGTGTCATGCTGCGACAGTCCTTTTAAATGCAGTGATGAAAAAGCAAATGCTTTGGTCCAGTCGGTAAAAAAAACTCTCCTACTCTCCAGTGATTACATACGTCCACTAACTTATCGACTTGACCTGCTTCATGATGTGTGTGTTCATAGGCACCTGCATTTGGTAGTGCACTTCCTGTGTCTCCAGATGGTAAGTTTATGCAATACATTGCTATACACTAATGCACAGAATTGAATATGCATAGAAGTGAAAGCAATTTGTGCACCAACATGATCAGAGCTAGTCACGTGTAAAAACACCAGAGAGGAAATATTATTGAAAGGAGGAATTTCTATAGACCATGTGTAACACATTACCATTATTTTGACTGTTACTTTTCTGTGTAGTGGACAAGTGGCATTTTGTCTAAAGGACCAAGAGCAAGTGTAACCAACAGCACCAACGGTATCGTGATGGGTATCAGGTATTCATAGTAAAAGAGTAAAGTGCCATATACTACATCTTTTCAAAACTCACTGACCACACGAGTAAATATTTTTATTATTAAAAATGATCAATGAGTTGCTGGATGGCAAATTTGATCAACTGTGTTATGTAAAAAAACATACTATTCTTTGTTTTACCTGCCTGATTTTGTGAACTGAATAATGCATTTTTAATTATTATTTTCGGGACAATAAAAGTCTTTAAGTTGAAATGTAGTCACTCGTTTAAATTAAGAGGGTATTCATGCAATGGCAAGATAGTGACAAGAGGGAACGTTTCAAATAAATATACATTTTATTAAAAAAAAAAACAAACAAAAAAAAAACACCCACATCTCAGCAATATCAGGAATGATATAATAAACAGCTTTCAAATAAACTGCATTCAGTACATTACAATACTTACAGTATATATACCCATGTTTAACTTCTTTTTGTAGCATACCAATCATCAGGGGAGCAAACAAGCCTAATAATATGAGGCACAATGTTGCACGTAGTATAACTTTTAGTGTCTGACTGCACAATGCCTGTATCAATTGTATTAATTACTAGCTTAATCCTCAAAAGTCATTCAAGTAATGCTGAATCATTCAGAAACTCTCTGAAGCATTTTCAAGTATGGCTATGCTTTTACCCGCTCTGACTCTCATCCCCATCCTGCTACTGTCGCTGGGTCCTGTACAATACCATTCAACATTACATCAATGTAGATTAGAAGAACACAACTAAAACATTTAAGAAAAACTAGTAACCACTACTGATTGACAGGTTACTAAAACCGTAAACATTATTATATACACAAACGTTATGGATAAATGGGCATCATGACACCTTGCCTCTAGTAGTTGGTTAATCTTTTACCTAATAAACACAACCTACATCACCAACAAACTGTTTTCCTGCTATACAAATTATTGGTATATACATTGTGACATAATTTATTAACATTTACAATATGTTTAAATAAAACTTTTTTGTCATTCATTATTACATATTAAACTGAAAAATTGAATTGAAGTGCTCTAAGAAAATGAATTGACAATTGGGTGAAGTGATTCTACAATGAAACATTGTTTTGCTACACATCACATTATTCATTCAAATATAAGGGGGAGAAAACATACACTTAATTAGTGGTCATAAATAAATTTTGTTATTCACAGACACAAAAAAATAGCCGCTTCAGAGTAATAGACATCATTTCTCCTTAAGTCATTACTATAGTTTCCCTTTGTCAGCTCAGTGCATCACTTTTTAATTCAAATTGTACTACTAGGCCTATATAAAAATAGTAGCCTACGATTATATTTTTCAATGACTTTTTCAATCAAAGATCTTATTTGGGATGCAATGCAAGTCCCTGAATGAGTAAAGAATGGATACAGGCTTTATGACAATGACCACACAATCAGAATAGAATTTCCCTGATTTCATCTTAAATGTTCTTTACTTTCTATTATATTATTAAGAAAGAGAGAACTTTTTTTTGCTTCTAGGGTTATCTAGATAAAAAAAACAAAACAAAAATAAACCCAACAGGATTGTTGTTGTCCTATTGCCAAACAAGTTCTGAGGTATGTGAAAAGTTTGTACTGTACATTATTTAAAAGCCTTCTCAGTGGCATTGTGTGTCCTATAGGGTAAGTAGCACCTTACAACATAAAACCTGCTGAAATCATGAAAACCAATAAAAAGGCCATTGTTAACAACAAAACTATAACCATGATTCCAGAAAATGAAAATTAATTTACTGTACAAATCTCACATGTTTATCTTACACTTTACAATACAATATGTAGTCCCAACAGCACACCAGCTGCCCTCTGAATGACAACACTGAGCTTACCCTGTTTTATGTTACTCAGTATAAGCACTAAGCACCACAGACATAAAACTACATGTAATATTCACAATTCAGGTTTGTCTGACAATCCTGTCTAACATTTAAAACATTTCATTAAAAAAATCCTAGAAATGAAAATTAAAAAATGCACCATTCAAACGGCTCAATTAACAGTATAAATGTAGGAAAATGTTTTGTGTGAACCACCTCACACATTTAATACCAAATTGCCATACAGGTTTTACAAAGTGCTTTGCTAAACACTGATTTAAATAATTATGATGCTCATCATTTCAGATGACAGTGTAACAGCATGATCAGTGTTGACAAGTTGAGTGCTGTAACCATAGTGTGAAGGCTTAAAAGTCAAAGAAACAGCATGTAATTTAGCACCAAGAATGTGTACAAAAACAGTGTTGCATGTAAAGATTTTGAATTCCAAAAATAAAGCCAAAAGCAAAAATTGGTTTCCAGTAAAAATAGGTTTGTATGTATTATATCTCACCAAAAGCACCAAAGAGAGATTCTTGCAAATGTTGTCTGAGGAAATGCATCTTTATCAGTCCATAAAGCTATACAGGTAAGATATAAAAAGTACATTTTCCTCCTATGCAACATACAGATTCTTGATAGTGGGTTTAAGTTAGCACCTTTGTCTACACAAACTGTCTGTAAGGGCCAGTGACCTTGGTGAAGGCATAAGGAGATGTACTGACATATGTATTGGTTGTGCTGGATAAAGATCCTTCAAGCAGCGACTGAATGAAGCGCTTATAAGGAGGCTCCCCAGTTTCAGTTGCCTCCGAATGCTCACGTTTCGCTCCCTTTTTGCCACTTTTGGAGGGCGTCACTTCACCCCCATTCCGCTCCGCTTCTTCCTCTTTCTCACGAGCTTTTTCAGCCATTTTAGCTTCCCATAGAGCCAAACCATGCTTTGCCTCATTCAGGTTTTTATGCTGGTAGAATACCAAGGAGATGCGTGTTGGATGATTTCGGTCTGGGTTCTTAAGGGGTGTTGTAGCATGAAGCTCACGTTTAGCACACTCAATTAGTACAGAGCCATGACTGGGTGCAACTGCCACCCCTCCAATATCAGGGTCAAGGAAGTTGTGTTCATTGTCTGACCACACTTCTGGCTTTTGAGGTGTTGTGGGTGTCTGCGGTGTTCCAGGCTCTTGTTTGACTCCAGGTCCCATAGCGTTCCCATTTTGCAGAGCCGATGGTGCTGCCAGCATTTGGCACTCAGCACTTACCTGGCCAGGAAGCATATGTGGACTTGTAATTTCTGTTTTGACATGACTTAGCAATGGATCTTGACTTGGAGGTACAATTTGAGGGCTAGGCGTGAGGTATGGACTTGGGTATCCACAAAATTGATTGCCAAGACCTCCATGGGATGAAGGTGCTCTTGGATGAGTGTCCATATAATGAGCATTGGTAGTTCCATTGGGCGCATATGGAGTATAAGGTGATCTCATTGGATGAACAGGTCCCATGCCACAGGGATTGTACCCATTGACTTGTAAACCTGGCTCACCATACCTTGGTGGATAGTTGTAGCGCTGAGGGACTCCATACTGCTGCTCTAAATGGGATGGTCTTTGCTGATACATATCCAGATGTGTTTGGTTTGAACCATAGAAGGGAGGGTAGCCAACAGGCATACTGCCATTACGTTGATAACCCGGATATGGATGGCTGGACCCATTCATGTAAGAGCTTTGTAGTTGGTGAGGTGAAGGATAAGAGCTAGCTGATGTTGCAGTCTGTGGAGGATACATGTTGCCTGATTTGGAAGTGCTTGGACAAGACCCTGGATGATTAGGATACCTTGGAAAGTTAGTTGAATTAGCAGTGCCAGGATAAGGAGGAGGAATAGCCTGTGGAGACTGCTGCTGTAGGTGATGTTGCTGGTAAGGAATATTGCCTGGATGGTGATGTGGCTGACCTGGATCCATGCGTGCTCCCATTACTCCTGGAACAGGCCCTAATTTACACAGAAACAAAAATGACCTCTTTGCCAAAACTTTCACAAATGTCATATTATCAAAAGTCATACCTGCTTTCAAAACAGTGCTCTCGCTGTTTTCATTTTTAGTCTTAACATGGAGGACTTTCTCAGCCTTTTCATTTTCCAGCATAGCATTCTTCTGAGCAGCTGCTTTCTTTGCTTCCAGCTTTTTCTGACGGCAGGACTTGGCTGGTTCTGCCAGCATGCGCACCTGGCGGCGGAAAGCACTGAGGATTTGGATGGCTCCGGACCTGACCTTCTCCTGCTGACCTTCCTCACTGCCAAACTCATCTGTTCTGGAAGGTTTGTAAAGAGGCAGGACATGAAGCTGCTCATCTTCCGGGATTTTTCCAATCTCCCGGTTATCCTCTCTGGTTAGCGTGCATACCTTCAAAGCAAGAGTGCGAAATGTATAAGTACAATATTTATATGATTTTATTAAAATTATGTTACTTTGAAGAAACACTTACTACAGTGCTGCCACCCTGCATATTGTGAAGGTCTCTGTGGGCATGAGCACAAAAATCCATACAAGCAGTGACTCCAGAGAAGGGACGTCCCGCTTTGAGTCCAAGTCGGCAATCTGTTGCCCTGTGTTCGTGTTCAATCTGTTCAAGGATAATACATAATGATTCATTTCCATGTGACTTCATTATGATTTCGATTTTTTTGATAAAGCTGTTTAATAGGGGTCATATGTTTTATGGAAGTTTTTGATATTGGATTGGCAA
The DNA here is from genome assembly GCA_019594935.1 of Periophthalmus modestus. Classification (NCBI taxonomy): domain Eukaryota; kingdom Metazoa; phylum Chordata; class Actinopteri; order Gobiiformes; family Gobiidae; genus Periophthalmus; species Periophthalmus modestus. Next base: position 176,801 of record JAIEZT010001373.1, read on the forward strand.
ACGGACAGCAGGGGGCAGAAAAGCCATTGTATCAACTTTCTTTCCAAGTTCTTCTGCTTTGTGGTGCGAATATAACCATGAACAATTATTGATTGCGATTAGGCTATTACGGCTTATTTTGCGATTTCTTAGTATTGCTAATGCTTACCTGGTTACCATAAGCTTCCGGTGCCATAGTTTTATAGAGTGGAGCCAGCAATGTTGCCAGATTTTGAAAGTTATTCTCTAGCCTTTCTTCCTGTAAAATAATGTGAAGTATTTTTCCCACAGTTAACAACTTTTTTCCCGCTGTTAACAACAATGAATACATATTTAATTTATATATTTTTTTACTACATAATAATATTATACCTCTCTCACGTCATCCCCAAGTAGTTTGAATTTCCTTGGTATCTTGCTTCTTGCGAATTTGCAGCCATTGTAGTACATGCTCCAGGAACAGCCAAATGAGAAGGAGGCTCCACTGAATTCAGGATCAAAACCTTGGCATGCACAAGTTCTCCTGAAATAAAATGTTCAAATGCAATATTATATGCCACAAATATTTCAGGGGTGTATTAAGTGAACTGCTGTTACTCACTCTTCATTAAGAGCACAGCGTCTTTGTGTGTGAGCACCATATTTGGTCAGTGTTTGACTTAGTTCACTGTAGAGAGAGTCAGCAAGACTCTGGGATATACCATCCCAGACCAGCAGTGCTACAATAATGCAGGCTGACTCACAGCTGTGACCATTCCGCTCGCGTACCAAAACTAATAACTTTTCTTCAGCACTTGATCTGCGGATCACCTGTGAATAGTACAGTCATTCATCAAGAGTGCATGAATAGAGTTGGCATTCCACGTATCTGTTTTTTGTGTAATCGTTTTTTACTACTTACCCATTTAGCTATGGGACAACCCTGTGTACTTTTTCCTTCTTTGCCAGTATAGATCACTTTTTCAATTCTAATTGCTCTGCCTGATAGACCAGACCTGGTGGAATATGAGAAAAGTAATCCGAAGTTACTGTGTATTTGTGTTCAGTTTTGAGAGAGCATTTTACCTTTTCTCCATCAGCTCTCTGATTGCTTGGACACTGGGAGCTGAACCCAGGTGAGTGTAGTATGGGCCTTCGTCTTTCTCACTGATTTGTTCTAAGAAAAAAAAAAAGGCATATAATTAGTCAGTAATATTGTTTTCATGAATTGGAATGATTTATGTCTTATTCATTGGATTTGAGGATGCAATAAAGTCAGTTGTTGCTGGATGTCAGGAGTTAAGTAAGGTAGAATAATTTGACTGTACAGGAAAAGTGAGTGTAATTTGACTGAAAATGTATTGAAATGTATTAAAATTCTAATTACTAATGTTGACTGCAAAAATACTCACCAACACAGTGGCAGGATGCAATGTCATACTGTGTTTTGAGGGGTGTGTCAAGCAGATTCTTGATGGGTGTATCGAGTAGCTTCATAGGAGAATCCATAAAGCATTGTAAAAGGTGTTCTTTTTTGGGAGTTGAATCAGGGGGCCTTTTCAAAGCTAGTGCTGGGGTTGCCATCACTGTTTCCTCTGTTTTTAGATCTGTTTTTGTTGATAAAATTGTGACTGACCCTGAGGATTCAACCTTGACCTTGTTTGAATTTATGACAATTGACTTTTTCTCAAATACTGGTGATAGCTGATACTGTTTCAGACTTTGCTCCATGGAGGCCAGGATACTGCCCGGTTTCTTGGCTTGGTCACACAAGAACTCTTGGGGCTCTTGTTTGACTTGTGCCTCCCTTATTGACACCTGCTCCTGGCTGGGACCAGGAAAATCATATATATCAGCATGTTCTTCCTTTATGGTTTTAATACCATATTTCAGATCACCAGGGCTGTGAGTGGGGTGTGGAGGACCGTGACGCTCCTGTTTTTGTAAGAGATGCATTCGCAGTGCCGCATGCTTCTGAAAATCTCCAGAAGCAAGAGGTAGTTGGGAACATGATGTTCTCCTCTCCTGTTCACTTTTAGCCTGTACCTGTTGTGGGAAGTGTGGTTGGTTCTGTGTAGATGGAAGGGGATAGTCAACATGGTTAGTTGGTTGGCAGTGGTTGTTGGACTGCTGTTGTGGAAATTGTTTGAGGTTAGTGCTGCCTGAGTTGGGAGAATACAGATGTTGCCTACGTTTTTCATCAGCATAATTCGCATGTGGTTGGCAGGGCAGAGGTTGGTGGCCCGGTTGTGGTTGACTATGAGGTCTGTAGATGGGAGACTTCAGCTGTTGTCCATCATACTGTGGGGGTTGTGAAAGTGGCCGCTGAGGATGCAAGTACTGCTGTTCCCTTAAGGGCTCTGACTGCTGACTGTTGCCCTGGTAGATGCTCTCTTTTTTATTTTGGTGAGGAGAACTCTGATCTGGGAGAGGTGTTTTAGATTTGGGACTGGTGCCACTCAGTGGCAGTCTTGTGCTGGGTTGAAGTGTAGTGTCCTTGTGCGAGAGGAGAGTCCTGCTGTGACAGCAAAACATTTAACCCCTGACTGCTGTCTGTAAATGTACCATGAGTTGGGCTCTTTGCACTGTTTTTTGAACCTGTGGACTGGATGTCCTCTGCTGAGATTCAGCACTGTGGTTCCTCCACAAACTATTCTCCTGTGAATGGGGTTGGTGGCATTCATGTATTCATGCTGCAGAGATTTGCGCTCAGTCCATCTATGTGATTGGGAACTCAACATGTTTGTTGCTTGCAGAGATGTGTTTTCAACCCTATTGGCTAATCCAGTGTGCATTGGATGGTGCAGTGTCATACCATCAGTTGCACTGTTACCAGTATTTTGTCATACCTCTGTGGTTGAACTTCATATTGTGGAACATTACGGTTAACAAAAGAGTTGTGGTTAGACCTCTGACTGACTCCCTGAAGGTCCACCTTTTCAGGATATCTTTCTGGGCCATTTGGATGCTGCTTGAGAGCATTTACAGTATGTGTATTTTGGGCCAGCTGACTTCTAGAGTAACCTGGAGGTTGATGCTGTCTTTGTGGATGCTGGTGTTGATTTTTCTCCATTACTATTGGAGAAACCATTCATAACATAGCCAACAGGCATCTGGGATGATGCGGGCAATCCTGAGGTGAAATTTCTATTAGCACTCTCATTTCTGTTTGCATCTGAACCATTAAAGGAATTGATCTGTGTTTTGGTTGTTTGAGGTGCAATTGATACATGCTCAGGAAAATACTGAGACAATGTTTTCTCTAAAAGATCCCCTGGAGTGCCTTCTATGGTAGATGGGGTGATATAGCACCATTAGAAATAATTTGCTTGTTTTTGACTAGACCAAATACATCTCCATTGGATAAACTACAATTTCTTTTGTCCACATTCATTTGCGTCTGTGGGACATTGCACTGAAATTCTGCCGCTTTATTTAAGTCTGAAAAGCCATCAGCTAAACCTGAAGACTCCACCTTGAGTTTTTTAGACTGATGAACCAAAAATGACTGGTCGGGTGGTGCATGCTTCATTTCCCATTTAGCATCTCTCCATTAATTTGTTGGGATGCAGGGTCCAACAATACTGCAGCAGGGCAGGACTGGAGCTTTCCCGATGCCTCTTCATAAAGTTGGTGGCTGTGCTTGGAGTGTAACGATTCCAGTTTGTATCCTCGCCAGTATGCAGCGAACGTCCCTCCAAAGACTGGCATCCATTCTGTAGTTTTTCTGGGGGAAGTTCGAAGAGGTGACAAATCTCAGAGTTTCTTCCGTCTCATGTCTGGTCTGTTCTGTTTCCATCTGGGCTGCTCACTGTCCATCCACGGGCCTGCCCTCGGTCCGCCCTACACAACACATGAAATATAGTTAGTCAGATGCACCAGTAGATTAGCCAGTAGTTCACTTAATAAATAAATAAATTAAAGAACAACATCACTTTTTGGGGACACTAGATTGTGAACATCATTCTCAACACAATGTGGCATCAGTATTTTTCTCCTCTGTATTTACAGTATTTACTTTAAATTACTACAAGAATTTGCAAGTTGTTTTTTGCATGTCATCACTTTAGCTGAAACAAATGCATTCTAATGGTTCAATCTAACATTGATTTCAGGCAGCTAAAATGGCTTTTAATGCATGTCACATCCACAGCATCTACCAAATGATGGCACTGTGAAGCAGAGAGCTTCAGTTTAAGCTGTCAAAATTATGAATTGCTTTCTTGCGGAAATCTGATGTATAGGCATCCACTGAGCATCAGGAGGGGTCACATTCGGCCTTAAATAGACAGGAAAAGATGTTTAAGCCTATGGTAGATTTTGAAATGCCCAGTCTATCTCCCTGTGATCTGTGGAATCTTTCTTATGTTCCATATATAGCAATTATAAATATATTAGCTTCTAAATCTGATACCGCAGTTGTATATTATTATGTATAGTTCACTGTATTTGAAATTGTGGATAAGATTTTAATGACATGTTGTATGTTTTTGCACCCTAGTAAGAACCCCTTTATGAGACAAACCTTATTTCAAAATCTGGTTATAATCAAAATAATTAAAAAATTACTTTGAAGCTTTTGAAGATAGCTTTGGTTACAATTTGAGTGCTATGGTCACGTTCAGAAATAATATGCCAAACAAACTTTGAAAACATAATTGAAGCCAGACAGTCCGTGCACAGATTTGCTGACCATTGTAAGTATGCTAAGTGAGCTCACATTTGGGAACAATTTAAGTGCTTTGACTCTTCATAGACTTTTCACTTAAAAATACATGTTATTCAGTATAGTGTACGGATTTCCTCTAACTGCTGTTATCAAGTAAGAGTAATCCACCATAAAATGATCAGGACCATTATTATTACCATTAATTCAACTAGATTTAATGTGATTATTATAACAACTGGTAGTATGATTATCACTAAATCTATTACTGTTACTACTACTTAAAAAAATGTATTTACATGTAGAAATAATCGCTTTTTTACAGGTAGAAATGATCACTTATCAGGATTTGTAGTCCTGCATACCATTTAAAGGTACCAGTACAAAAAAAGAGCTATTGGTATCAATATTGAAAAAAAATATTGTTATTTAAGATTTTGATCCACAGATTTACAATAAAAACTTTTAAGTATTAAATGAAATTATGAAACATTGTAGCCATTGTCAGTCTAATGATGATTAATATAGGACTAGATACCAAAATAGCTTGTGCTAAAAAAACTGCTATCGCCAAGTACCGGTACCACTCTCTTCTGTTTGAGTGCTTTATACAGTACACTGAGAGGAGAAAAATCAAACTTGAGGCAGTCTAGAGGCTGTTCTCTTTTTCTACCTGGGCCTAATGACCACTTCTCTATGTCACTCATGCCTTAGGACATGAGCAGTCCCAAGCCGAGATGTGATCGAAATCTGCCACTAACGAGCCATGTGCTGTCTGGAAAGATCCTGTCATCACAGCACAGAGCAGCCAGCCACCATGAGCAGGTAGAACAGGACACAGCACCACAGGACAAAAGAGAGACACTCAGGTTGGTGAATGGCATAGTGAGACTGGCTCTTGTCTTTGTTAGTGCATGGGTTTTTTAAGTTGTGAAGTTCAATTTGAGGCCACACATTTACATAGTCTGACAAGGAAATGTACAACTATCAGTATATTATTTAAACAAAAATATACTGTGGGCCACTGTGTCAAGAAGGTAATCTACAGGTGCTCTACTAGGATGTGGCCAAAAGATATTTAAAAACAGAATACTATTGACTTGCCAGTGATACCACAAAGATGTGTGTACTGCAGTCAAGTAGAGATCCACAATGACCCAGAAAACACCAGCTGGTGAGTTTAAAAACGAATGGGGCCACGTGGTAGAAAGTCATATGACTGGAGTAACACGACAATTAATATGGATGCATAATATACAGCAGAATCATACAAATACATAAAAAAAAACAAAAAACGAACTTCTAGTAGCAAAGACTACTACTGCCGGAATACACAAACTGAGCTCACACTGTCGGGTAAACTGTTGGGTCCTATACTATTTCAGTACGGACTGAAAGAAGCTGAAGTCCACAAATGTTATAGTTAATGTCTCTTAGGATAGGTTCTGTTGTGTACACTTAAAGCAAGAGTATGTAACTTTCTGGATATCACCTGTATGATTCCATGGAAATAAAAAGTTAAACCATAGTTTGGAACATTTTTTTTTAGTTTTAAAGTTTTAAATAAATGGCAGTATTTATTTTCTGTAGGATTTATTGAAGTCGTATTTATTTAGGCCAACAAATAAACGCTCGTTGCTATTGACTTGATTGACGTCTTCAATATGTGGCAGAACAAATGCTACTGTCAAACAGATGTGAAGTGCCTTAGCGGGATGTATTCCACAATCAGCAGTGTGATCACAAGTGCCTCACAAGCGTCTTCATCATTATGTCAAAGATATTCAAATTCAAACATCTTATTTTGACACACGAGTTCAAGACGAGTCATGAGGGGTTTACATTGTGCACTGTGACAAATGGCATTTAGAAATGGCATCTACATCGCCAAAGCTGAAAACACTCTGCTCCACCTTGTGATGTCATGAAGTGGTAGTTTTCAAGTCAACAGCTAACTTTTGTTCAGTAGAGGTTGGCAATTTCAGGACTGAAAGTATCCAAGTTATTCTAGTGAGGGTGTATGGAGTTTAAAACGGTGAGATGAGGAAACAGCATTATAACAGATCAGAAAATGACATATTTTTTATTTTGAGAAAAAATATTTTGGTTTTGTTTAAACATTTATGCAAAAACCGTGCTATTTGCCAAAGGAAATTTTATATATCTAATTAATTATTTTAATGGCAACTATATCTGCAAGCATTGTAGTACAAATAATGTATTTTCACTGGCAAGTGTGTCTACTCCTTTGTTGTGTCTAGAGTCTAGCCTGCAAATCAGTTACAAAAATGTCAGGGGACAAGAGCAGTTTAGAAGCTTTTGAGTGCACTGGCTCCATTCCACACAGGACACTCCGGGTTTTACTACACACACAGAGTAAAGCTGCTTGTCACAGTTGAATACACCCACACTGCCAACAAAAAATCTTTGCTAAACCAGAACAAAGCCCGGGAGCCCAGCTGAGTGCGTGCCCTCTAAGCATACAACTCTATAAACATGTGCCGGTTATGGCCAAGCTTGTGGGGACATATTAGCTGTTCTTTGTTACCAACAGGAAGGGTTATTTTTTGCTCCGGAAGTAGAGCACTAGACTAAAGCAGAGGCAGTGTTGGAGTGCCTGTAGTGTGTGCGTCCGCTGGACAACTCTTTGATCTGTGTAGCAGCTTAGACTTATATAGCTCCACTGTAAAAAAAATTTAGAAGCATTTTAATACACTTGGGCTTTTCCCTACAGAAACAGCTTTGGTTTCTGTGTTTTTTTTGTTTGTGTTCATCTCCCTGTAATTACATTGAATGTTGTGAAGTGTGCCATTCATCCACTTCCTTCCTACATGGGGCTGATAAGTGCTGTTGTTGTAGAAGTCCGTACGGCCCAAGTCTGTAGTTGTAAGGCTTTATAACTATGTATTTGTTGAGGTACTTAAGGGCTGAAGGCCTGAGGGCAGAATTGTGCTCTTTGTTGTTCACTTTGACTTGTTGAAAAAAGAATACTATTTAATTTCATTTTATCTTTACTGAGGACACAAGTCTCGATACACATGTAGTGGTAATACTATGGTAATACCAATAGTAACTAGTACTCTTTTGATTTATCCATGGGTGTTTTGGCAGTACTGTTTTTAACCTGAATGCTCTTGCAAACAGTAAGAAAAGTAAGCAATGTGCCTTGCCCAGGGGCACAAGAGCCATATGCTCATGCCATGTGTACTGTACGCTTAAACAATAGTAAACTGGCATGTAATTAGTAACAATAAAACCAATGGATAAATGCTTCTCTCTCTGTAAGTGTTTGTTGGGTATGCTGTACAGTTTTTTTTTTTTTAGCAGTAAGCTCCTCTGAAATATGAGCACAGCCATAGTAGACAGGGTTTATTTGGCATGACCTGGCAGCCACATGCGACATTCAGCACCGATGACAGCTGCTGGTAGACTGGCTCTTTAGGTCCAGACCAATTCAGCCAACAGCCTTGTAAATCACACTCCCACTCACCCGCCGCACCACCACTGCATGGAACAGTCCCCAGAATACAAAACATCTCAAGTGAACATTTCCTTTCTATTTTGACTTCTTTCACTGCATTAAGGATCGTAAATTCTCAAAACCAAACAAAGTAAAAGTTGCCTACAGACCTGTTAAAGACTGTACATTGAAGTAACAGATGAAATCCCATCCTTACTAACACCAGTAAGGAGGGCAAATGACTGGCATTCTACACTGCTCAAATGGCTGCTGTAAATATGACGCTAGACCTGCTGCTTCACAAACTCCCTGACCTACGTTTCACAACTGCATTCCAGCCAGCACTGTAAGCAACATGGAGACTGTTGAGGCCAAACTCAATTCTGAAACATCTGACCCTTTTCTAAATACAAGGCAGAATATTTAAACTTCTGATAAGCACTGGTCACTTAGTCACTGGGCCCATATCACGCTATTTTTTTAAAATCAATGGTCTAATGTTTTTTTTTTCTCATCAAAAACATACCTGGAGTTGTGTTTTGTATCATGCACACATGTTTAACACACAAATCCTGCATTTTTTAGAATTCTTTTCTCAAACAGAAAACACTTTGAACGTGTGATGTCATGTGTGGTAATACAGGAAATGCTTCACTGTGTTTTGAACTCCAGACACCTTCGTTAGAATCATTGGGATAAGTTCAGCCCTGGAATTGTCGATTTCTACTGAACTAAAGGAAAAAGATAGGTGTTAACTTAAAAAAAACAAAAAAACAATACAGACAAATAATAAGGCTTTAGACAAATGTGTGAATGAAACACAACACAACTCCAGGTATGTTTTTTGAAGAGCTAGCAACATTCTAACATTTAAAGCTCACAGGAGGAATTTTTCAGTGGACCTTTAAATCATGCAATTATTTAAGTATGTGGATATGTAAGGAACCTTTTTTTCCAAATGTGCAATATTGATATCTCAATGATAATTAAAACATTTATTTTAGAGAACAGAATGCAATTTTCAACACAAACACAAAATAATACTAGTTACTTTAATTTAACCATGTTTCTTAAACTAGTTCTGATATAGATCCAGTCTATCATTCCGTAAACTGTTCAAGAAGAGTCTAATTTGTAACAATTCAGATATTTTAGTTCTCAGTATTGATAGGTGAAATAAGGATTTTAGTTTATTGATTAGCATCTGAGTATTGATTCTTTTGACAATCCTAGTCAGATCTGATGATCAGACCCTCTCACCAAATTTACTACTACTACTACTAATACTACTACTACTAATATTACTACTACTAATAACAATAATAATAATAATTGGATGGAGAATGGACATAACAGTCTTTAGAGGAGACGAGTGCACATCTCTACATCACATGCTTACAATCACGGTCTCACATGACTACTTTCTTTCTATGAGTCCCAACATATGACTCCACTCGCTTCAAAACAACTGTCCATTGTTTCTGGACTTATTTCCATAGCAATAAATGAATGCTAGTGTCACCGCTCCATTGGTTCTTTTGGATCTTGTCCAATAACATGATGTTCTTTGGCATCATGTGCAACCCACAATCCAGTTTTATTAATGCTAAAAGGGAAAATGAAATACACGACTGAAGCCTCAGACTGGGCCCCACACAGCTTTCCATACAATTTAAATGCATTTCTTAAAAGGCCAATATTACACTTTTTGTTATAATATATAATATAATTATATAATATATTATTTTATATATTATAATTGTTATAATGTTATATTCCTCATCACAAACATGCCTGGAGTTGTTTTGTTTCATGCACACATCCTCATCCTGCATCTGTAGGTTGAGGGTTGAGTTCTTCTCAAACAGAAAATACTCTTTTCCACCTTGTGATGTCATGGGGTAATACAGGACATGCTCTACTGTGTTTTTAAACTCCATACACCTTCACTAGAATCATTTGGATTATTTCACATCTGGAATTGCCAATCTTTATTAAACTAAAGATAAAAGGTATCTGTTAACTTGAAAACTACCACTACATGACATCACAAGGTGGGGCAGATCATTTTGAGCTTTGGAGATGTAGACAGACTAAAAATAAAGGGGTACTCAGATATGTGTGAATGAAACAAATCACAACTCCGGGTATGTTTAAAATGCTTAAAGCACATTCTGCGTATTATAGACATGAGCAAAGACTAAAGGATGATTCAGGTTTTGTAACTACTGTATCAAGGGCTTAGGAGTTAGATTATTGTTAAATAGTTGCTGTGTGGATCATTTATAATAAACTATTTCTTTGCGTCTTTGTTCGTTTTAGTAAGGATTTTTAAGGCTTAAGGCACGGCTCCTCGTTGTTTGATGCTTACATAGTTGTCATTAAGTATTTCCTTTTTTACTTGACCAATTTTTCTCTGCCTCCTCTTCCTCTTCCTCCTCTTCCTTTCGGTTCTGATTGATCTGTTAACATTTGAGAACACAAACCAAAGTCCACATTCTTAAGCTTTTGACTATTTGGTGTGACCTTTCTAAGAGTTTGTAAGAATGTTTCTTCTTAGCCCCATCACTGTGACGCAATAATGAGCTAGAATATGTGACCTGCCCACTTACAACTGTTACCCCTTACTCTTTCTCAATGAAGATCCCCTAACTAATGCAACACAGTGTTAGTCAACTGTTGGTCATACTATCAGATTACAATTTCGAAGTATAAATCAGTCACTACCACGGCACATGACACATTTCTGTTTGTAATTTTGATTCTGAGTGCGACCTCCCCCCTCCCAAAGATGAAGGCAGCTGAACAATCTGCATTGTTCTTTATGTCTAATGCAAGACAGATGTGAGAGGCTGCAGGAGAATCCCACTGCTGGTTTTGTACTTCTGCAGCTCTGTCATGTTGTCCCTGCCTTTGTTCTGCTCCAGGGTTTGTTCAAAGTGTTTTCAAATTGTTGCTTTTGCTTTTTTGCTTTTGCTCATTTTATTGATGGTTCTCATGTATAGGTGTTTTCCAGATTGTAGAATGTGACGATGTAATACTCCCTGATGAGGGCCCTATTGATTACCTTGTACTTTGCTGTGAAATATCCAAAAGGTAAACGCAGAAATGTTTGACCCCAGGCTTACTATCAGTAACTAGACCAATTAGCTTCTTGTATACAGCATACCGTAAGTTTGCCTTTTAATAACATACATTTTAGCTGACCCCTATTAAAACATTATTGGCCCATAGAATGCTGTGATGTCACCTGAAATCTGAGTAGGCATGCCACGACAATTACTATATGGACTATATTTTTTGCGGCTCAGTATTTCTCATGTGGTTTTTTTCTTTACAAAAGTGCAGAGATGTTTGTTGTTTTAGTTGTAATACGATGAGACTTGAGCTGTAGATGGTTGAATAAGTGACTTCTATGGCTAATCATTGCTTCGTTCTGTTATTTATTTATTTTGCCTTTTAATGAGACTGGCTCGTTTAAAATGGTTTACCAGGATCTTCTTGCATCATTGTCATTGTGCCAGTGACAAAGTTGCAATATTAGGAGCCCCAGTAATTCTGTGTTTGATTTTGTTTGTCAGGTGTGTGTATGACTCTTTTCTGATTCTGCAGTTGTAGTAATGTGCATCTCTGGGTTTTAGCTCATAGCAGCCAATTTGAATAGTCTATTTTTATATGGAACAGTTTAAGGTTTAGTTTTTTTTGGGGGGGGGGGGGTTGGTGGTGGTCGTGGATGAGTGTATACTACCTGTGTTTGACAGTCAGGGTCAAAGAGGTATATTGTTGCTGTTAAGAATATTTATTTTAATGGACAAGAAAAAAAACGACATGAATAAAGTAGATACAACATTTCAAGTTTGTGGGTTCTCTGGCCCAAACCACACCTCTGCACT